>JAVJIF010017051.1:0-87889 GCA_038442645.1 Agave tequilana
TGCACAAAAATACGAAATTTTAGATCTAAGATAAAGATGTGCAAGTGCTCAATTCTTACCGCTATAGCAAGTGGCTATGCGGGTCGTGATCCACAAGGAGGGTTTGCGATAGAAGCGTTCAAGGTTTGTATTGAAATCTTTATGAAGAAAAACGAAAGTTCTTCTTTGTTTTAAAGAAATGAAAATGAAAACGAATTATGTTAAGGTTAGAGAGAAAATGGTAGAATGAGAAAGTGGAAAAGAATGGAGAATGACTATTTACAAAGAAATGGGAAAGAAAGCGACTATGTACAAATGAGTTGGGAAAGAAGTGATTTGGAAGATATGGGTTGGTGATTTAATTTACAGAAATAAAAGAAAAGAAAGAAGATGAAAGAAGTACTCACCTAGTTTGGTTGATGACTTACCTAGAACCTTGCATGTTCTACCTTACTTTGGAGGCATTCAACGCATAGGTCATAAGATCGAGCTCAGTCCCTGTTCGCATTATATCATCAAGCCTTGCAAGAATGAAGTGATACGGATCTTGAGGAGGAGAACGTCTTCATGAAGTATCGTTGGCACTCACAAAGGCTTTTGTATACTATACTGGATTCACTTGCAAGCTCATCAAAAACAAAAGAGGTAAAGTAGAAAGAGGAATAAGAAAACAAAAAGGAAATATGAACATAAAACAAAAATATTTCCCTTTATTACTTGCAGAAACAATGGAAGAAAGGAGGAGGGTACATCGGTCTCCTCAACATCAGCCTCTCTCTCTTACTTACATGAATCTTCATCTAACCTAAGCTTACATACAAATTACATAAAAAGAAAAGAAAAACCTAAACTACAAGAAATGAAAACTAGGCTAAATCCTATCTCTGCATGGTCGTCCCATTTTCAGTGAAAAATACTGGCTTTTTATAGGCAAAAACCCAACCTACAGGATCCCGGGGAGATCGGGAGAGCAAACGCTCCCCCTAACTCCACAACCAAGCCGCGGAAAACGCGGCTTTGGCCGCGTTTCCGCGGCCAGGGTGTGGCCAGGTGGCCACACCCTGTTGGGGGTCTCGCTGGATTTCCCTTCTGCTTTTATCTTCAGTGGTTTCTTCGTTTGAGTCTGGGATTTTGACGAAATGGCCTTTGATTTTTGCTTCAACCGATCGATTCTGAGAGGATTCTTCTCAACCGATTTTCAACCTCTTGATTTTTCCCTGATTTACTGAGCTCGAATTAATTCTGATTTAATTCAGAATTCTGGTGGGCTTTTGGCTCATTTCTCTTCATCTCCTTAAGGAATGGGCCTGCTAATAAATTAAACATTTAATTAGGACAATGCAGATTTATTCTATAATAAGTATGAAAATATGATACTAAATATGCAACATTAACGACAATTAGTAGCACTAAAGAGTGCTTTGCCCTTAGCTTCACAGGAGGAACGAAGTTGAGCCTTGTGAGGGGCTGGAGTAGTCTTGCAGTCAGAGACAACTTTAACTTCTCTTGAAGCTGAGTGGAGAACCCTTTAGCCTTGTATAAGGCTGAATTGGATTTTCAAATCCAGAGATCCCTTAGGGCTGATTTAACTTCACGCCCGCCTGCAAGTGCTGGAGAGAAGTAAAATCAGTCTCTATTGAGGCTGAATTAGGCCAGCAGATGGCCTTATCCATCCCATTAGGGACTTGCTTCCGATCTATGGCTAGAAGAGACCTAGCCATGAAGATCTTCTTGTGCTTGCGTCACTAATAAGGCATGAAACACCCTCGAAGAGAAGCTGCTCAAATTTCTTTTGGTCAAATTGGATGCCCAATGTTTAAGCATTAGACCCGGGGCTCTCACCATGGCATTGTGGTATTGTCTTCTTGTTGTTGATGAAGAGTTTTCCTAGCAGAGTCGCCATCTTGTTTTCCATTAAAATTTGTAAAAGGGAAAACTTACAAAATATTCGAGGAGAATTACAAGTAATTAAAAAGAATTACAATAACTCTTCTCTCAGAGTTTCTGGGAAAGCATGCCGATGGAAGTCTGGTCAGCGCGCGACCAGTTTATTCCATTGAAGATGTGAGTAGTTGAGTCTTCGAGTTTTCTGCTTAGAGATTTCCTTCTCGCCTGGTTCAGAAAATCTTTTTGGGGGAGGAATATCGTTAGGATATTAGCACCCTGAAAGAGAGAATCAAGGTTCTCTCAAGGGGCTCGGAAGGTAGAAGTTCTTCTCTTTAAAAAGTCTTCTTGGTCTTCAGCTTTTGATGGGGAGAAGTCCAGCCTCTTTTAGAAAATCTCTAGTCAGCAGCCAACAGCCCTTAGCCTGCCTAACAATGGGCTATTTATAGGCATTATGGGGTGTAACAACCCCTCCTAAAATCAGCAGATTGATTTAGTCAATCTGATCTAGCTTCGCTCTAGGAATAGCTTCATGGCGAGGAACCAGAATAGCTTCATGGCAAGGAACCAGAGTAGCTTCACGGCGAAAATAATCGTAACTGGAGCAAATTAGAGACCCCTGCGCGGAGTTACTTAGCCAGCTGGCTTAGGATTTGTTATAACAATCTCTTGATTCTCTCCACTAATCACGAGATTTGTCTTGATCCTCTCCAACTGATTGATGAGTGATTGGATCAAGAGAAATAATTGCCCAATATGTGATAAAAATCACATCAATCTTGTGCTGAGATTTAAATAGTTAAAAATGATCATATATGCTCGCAGCGGAGTTAGCTCACAATGGAGCTAAGGAAAGAGCTTCATGCGAAGCTAAGCTTACAGCGAAGCTCTTAAGCTATCTACAAAGCTTGCAATGAAGCTTAGCAATAAGCTCTCAGCGGAGCTAGAAGATAGCTCTCAACTGAGCTATAAGAGCCTTAGGCAGAGCTATAAAGAGCTTGCAGCAAAGCTAGATGTTTAGCTTCCTGTGTTTTCTTCTGAGCACAGCAACTCACTGTCTGCTTCACTAGATCAGTGGAATCCAAATCACCATCATGTCCATCAGGGATGGACAGGCCTTCATCCTGTCTGCGACTTATCTATTGGAAGTGTCGACAAGTTAGACATTGTTCGGACCGGTTGAAGTGCTGCCTGGGAATTTGTCTTTTCGAAGTGTCAACAGATCGGTCGATCGATCGAGTTATGGCTCTCATGGGCTGTGCACATTCTATGCAAGTTGGTTGACTATTCAGTCGACCGACAGAGCAGATGAGCTCAGCCGTTGGTCGACCCACTCGGTCGACTGGCTCAGCCCTAAACAATTTTGAGTTTTAAAATAAACTTTCAAAATCCAATTTAATTCCAACAAATTCTAATAAATTTCACAAAATAAGTTCATGTAAATACGATGAAGTACAAATAAGTGTGATTAAAAATCACAATATATTACAAACATGTGAACTATTTTTGCAGTATAAAAATTTAATCTCGAAACCAAAACTGTAATTTTAGAAAACCAAACTTTTCAGTGAAAACTAGTTTTTTCCAAAACTCCATAAATAAAAAAAATAAATTGTTTAAACTTAATTGAAGTCCAATGTGTATGGATAGAATCCAATACATATAAAAAATAATATAGAATTTTTATGATGAATTAAAATATATTTCTTGAAATATAACATATTTTTCAAATACTAAACTTGTAAATAGAAAATCATATTTTTCAACTCTCTGAATACAAAAACAAGTTGTTCAAATATATTTGAAGCTCAATACTGTATGGATACTCCAATACACAAACAGAACGATATGAATTGTTTTTGATAAAATACGTTTTATAAGCTAAAACACAAAACGTAAACCAGTTACACCGAAACTAATATATTAAACTTTGTATATGTGTGTAAGCTTGAGCAATCAAAACTAATCTATTCTATACAAGAATTCTAAGGTCACAAACACTAAACACAAGTCTTCTTGTAGATCTTCTTCTCCAAGTAGACTTGATCCAAACTTGATTCCCTGAGGTTGACTCCATCTTGAGTACTTGATATGATCTATAAGTTTGAGCTCTTGAACCAAAAAGTATTAGCTTAAAGAAGCTAAACACCAACTTTGATCAATATCTGAAACTTGAAGACAACAATATCATTAATACTATAACTATATGAGTTAATCATCATCAAAACTAGCGTGATGGGACTTTGGGACAACAATCTCCCCTTTTTGATGATGAAAAAACTCATGGAGTTATATATGCATGGATTAAAAATAAGCTTTGAAAAAGCTCCACCTTAACTCATGCATAGCATAAAACATAGATATTCAATGTAAGCTCATAGATACCAAATAAATTATGAACACAAATTATGAATATAAGTACATATGCACAAACATAATCATGAAATATATATATATATATAATATATATATATATATATATATATATATATATATATATATATATATATATATATATATATATATAGACACACACAACATGCAACTCTAAATTCTCTCCTCCTTTTTGTCAATTCATCAAAAAGGGTACAAAAAAATAAAGTACATATATATGCAATATAAATTTTAGATAAAAGAGATGTTAATTAACTCCCCTTGCAAATAGGCACTAAGTATCAAAACAATTTTGAAAACAAAATAAAATTCATTTTCTAAGATATCATTTGTAAAAATAAAACAAAAATGCCAATTAAAAGGATAATAATTGTAAGATACCAATTATAAAAACAAATATGGATACCAATTGGAAAACTAATAATATCAATTGAAAATAATTTTAAACCCAATATAGATACAAATTTGCAAAATAATTTTGATATCAATTGAAATTCTAAACATGATACCCATTGAATAGAAAATGAAAGCTCATGATACTAATTTGATATTTTAAACAATTTTAAAAAATAGATATCAATTGTGATAATTGATATCAATTGAAAAATATGAGGTATTAAAATATTTTCTCAAAATGTAGAAAATAAGATGCCAATAAAATTTAAATCAAAAAAAAATTCTCCCTTTTAGAAACAATCACAAAACTAATGCATAAGCTTTGAAAAGTGATGATATTTATTGAAAGTGATACCAATTTATACATTAAAGCATATTCAAGCCATGCAAAGAGAAGATTGGGCTAAAACATGTATGAAACATACACGGAATATGAACGACATATGCATAATCAAACAAATCATATAAATGTATGTATGTATGTCAATTGAAATACCATTCATAATAAAGAGAATACATATATAAATAAACAAGAATGAGTATACAAAAATCAATTATCATGAGAATTATGTGTATAACTCATTGAAATCACTAACCTACATGCACATGTCAAGAAATAGTCATTAAGCAAAAATAAGGCATGATCACCCAACCAACCACCTACAAAGGGTAGAAGTTTTCAAAAAATAATTACTCAAAATAAGTTGAGTACAAATTGAAAACATCAAGAAAATGAAAATCAATAGATGTCAATCAAATAAGTTTGAGCATGGGAGTATTTTCAAAGAATTAAAAGAATTTAAGATAGTTTTGAAAACTAGTTCAAAATTTTTCAAAATATGAAACAAAGCATATATCTCATGGAACATGACAATTACACAAGAATTGTCACTCAAATCAAAATAGCATATGCAAGCTCATGTACACAAAATCATGAGTTAATAAAAAGGTGAGTACACAAAAGTCATGTAAATAACACATTAACGAAAATAACACATTAGGGCTCTAAAGAGTTCATGAAAACTTTTATGAAGGTGTTTTTCAAAACTATTGACATATGAAAAATAGGATCATGAAATCACAAATCAAGAAAATTCTTTTTCACAAAACATGATATATCATATAACATGTAAGAATCATCAAAATTAGGACATACAAGTATTCAAACATGAATTGAGTGTGATCATACACGTGCATTAAATGTTTTCATATCATATGTGTCACATTTCTGTATTTATATTTAAATAAAACTCTGATAGTAATGTATTTTCATGTCCAATAGCATGCAGGGTAATTAAGGAAAAAAGAGAGATTGACAGATTTATCCAATTAAATCCAAAAGTTCAAAAGAAAGAGGATCGATTCAAGTCTAGAAGTTCTAAAGGTCATCTTATCTGAAGATCAGGCATATCAGATGAGATAATATCATCCAATTCAAGGAAAAATGGATTTTTTGAGGACCCTAATGGTTTCGCTGAGGATAAAAGGATATTTCATCAAACCTAGAACAGAATTTCAAAATCAAGTTGATAAAAGGATAAAGGACAGATGGACGAACCAATGCCCCCCGATCCTGGCTCTACTACGGCCAGGATATTGCCTCAAAGACGCGACAAAAGCCGCATTTTCCTGGCCTCTTTGTTAAATCTTGGGGAGCGCCAGCTCCGCCTATCTCCGTACGCGTCCTATCCTCCTGTTTCTTCCCTATAAATACCTGTAATCTCGAAGGCAGAGGGCACCATCTCAGAGAGAGAGCTTAAGTTTAGGTTTTTCTTTTCTTCTTCAATGTAATTTTTATTTTCTTTATACCTTAGTTTAGAGAGAGTTACGTGATTAAAAGAGAGGAAGAGTTATTTTAGAGTGATACTATTGTAATCCTTTCTTAGGAAACTTATATTGAAGGTGACAATCAATGAAAGTTTTTCACTTTTCTTCATTGTGCTTGATCAAGCCGAAGCTCTGCATTACTTTATTCTTTTCTACTGCTTTAATTTATTTCAAGGTAATTTTTTACTACGATTCAACAATAGAGGTAAGTCTTTTTGTTTTCTTTTTCAGTTCATTAGTTTAGAATCACAATTCTCCTCTTTATTTCTTCTTTACTTTTCTTTGTAAATAAAACAACAATAACACCACTATCTTTTCCTCCACCATCTCTTTCTTAACTTAACTTATTATTTTTATTTTCTTTTTATAAAACTGACAAGATAAGTATTAGCTAGTTTTGGTAAATTAAAAGAAGAAACTTATACAACGCTTTCATCACTGTCCCTCCCTATGGATCATGACCCGTCAGCCCTAGGCTACACAATAGTATTGAGGACCTAGCACTGGTCCTAAACTCTGTATTTTTCTGTGCAGGTTGGCTCGATTATAATTTTTGCACCGTTGCCGGGGAAGGTAGTAAGTATTCTTTTTTTATTTACTTTAACGAATTAATCTCTTTTTGTTCTATATTTTGATGTACAGGGGCTAATTTCAGAAAACTAAGAGCTACAGTGGACATATTGCTACTCTATGCCTCTATTCAAGAAGGCAGAGCATCACAGCTCACAACTGTGGTGAACTACTAACTGTAGTTTCTTGCATGTTGCTTGATTTTCAAAGATTAGCTCTCTGCAGTTATTAGTTTATCTGTTTAACTAACTCTGTACATATTTCTAACCTCAACAGTAACGTGGTTGCTTTGTAAATATTAAAAAACGTTTAGACTCTTGCATCTTAGTGCATGTGTCTTATTCGTTTATCTTTTATATTACTGTTGAAGAGTACTGGAGGAAAGGTACGTGTGCATTGCATATACTTTAGAAAACATATTTTGAGTGATTCATATTGCTTGAGTGTTATCTTTTGTTTTATACTTGTACACTATACTAAAAAGATTAAGGGCATATCCATAAACAAGATAAGGTGGGGAAGTCATTACCCTCCCTTTAGCCTACAAAACATCTTCTCATTTACTAACTCAGTCTAACTTAAAATTGAGTAGATGTAGGTCCTAGGGACATCTTGGACTCAAATAGGGATTTATCTAAGGGGGAAGTTGTTAGAAGTTGACTCTTACCAAATTGATGTCAAAGGTTAGGGATTGAGGGGCGAAACCCGACTGGTTGTTGGCATAATTAGGCCCCTTGCCTAGGCACAGATACGTCCCACAAATCTTGCCCCTTCCTGGCCAATTAATTTGTGGTCAGGTTCTCCAATATACCTCCTGAGGATAATCAACAGTTAGAAGTCGTCTAAATCTAAAAGTCTACCCTGACTTAGGCTAGATTTTCCTTTCTTTCATTTGTTTATTGTTTTTTTTGTTTTGATATCTTTGTGATATGGATTACAATTATAATTTTTCCAACGCATATAGTGATCCATACTTCACCCTAACCTCTTTCAATTCAGATATTATCAATCCGATATTACATAACTTTAACCAGCCAAGTATGCCAGATTAGTCTTATCTGAATCAATATATACCCCAATCCTAGTATTATGAAAAAGATTATGATAATCATCACCACTCTTTACTGAGTCAGTGGAGATACAACTCCCCCAAGTCTTACTATCAACAACCTTACCAACAAATAGCTTCATATACTCCATACCAAGACCAACCTATAGAAGAAAAATCTTCTTTAGAAAAAAGTTTAGAAGCTTCTTGAGTCCACATAACAAGTGCAAATTCAATTGAACTCAATTCTCCTAAATAATTCTCAAATTCAAGATCCTCACTCTGATTTTCAAGTCAACCACAGCAAGAAGAACTTATTGACTTAGAAAAGAGTATGAAAGACCTTATTCAGTCCCAAAATGATTATATTCAATCTCAAACGGATTGTCTTCGATCTTGATAGGTTAGAAGAAAAAATGAGTCATTTGGTCAAAATAATTAATGATAAGATTGAAGAAACTCTATCGAACACATTAATGATCATTCCTGATTCTCCCAGCCATATTGTCGAAGAATCATGATATTTTGAAGATTATGACCAAGATTTAATTTCACCACAAAATTTTGAACTTGACCAATACCAAACTATTGATAAACTGGCAAGTTTTCATTTTAATGAGATTGAACTTGAAGATGAATGTGACACCAATTTTCAATGTTGTGATTCAGTTTCACTTTTGAATCTATGCTGACTTTAGTATCCTTACCCGATTCTGACCCAATTCTGAAGCCAACACTGATTCCTAACCCTATAGAGCTTGAACATGAACCGCATATTTTGAATAGTCACATTTTATTATTGGAAAATGAATGTGAACTTGAACTCTATAATTTGGACCAAACTCATGAACCGACTCCAACTCTCGAACCTAAACATGATTTATGTTTTATTCCCTAGTCAGTATCAGTTCCCCTTCCTTTCATTGTTGAGATCAAATCATCCCTTCCACAAAATCACATTCTATTATTGGACCAAGATTTAGATCATATGACTTCGTGATGATATCTTAAGATTGGTCATGTAATCGAAAAAAGTTTCATGCTAGGATATGCATTATCCTATTCATATTGGGGAGTATAAAAATATTAATAGGAAAGAGGTCATGAAAAGTGGGTTTCATGAAAATCTACAGTATCTAGATTGGGCAGAAACGCTTGGCCCAATGAGACCACCACCGGAACCACCACCTTAAGGTGACAATTTTCCTTCCCATTCTCCTTTTTCATGTGTTATTGCATTTCATTCATACATTGAGGACAATGCATGAATTAGGTGTGGGGGAGGGTTTACTAACATACTAACTTTACTAATTAAATATATATATATTAAAAAACTTTTTAAAAAGAAAAAATAATACTTTGACATATTTTTGCAAGAAATTAAGTTAATTTTAAGAAATAGGAGAATTATAATTAGGATTCTTTATACTTGATTGAAATAAGAATATTAGTTTGATTTCTAAGTTTAGGAAGAAAAATTGATAAAGTAATTTAGTTTTGAATTTTTACCTTAATGAAATATGCATATACGCTTACACACTTACATAAATCAAGATTCTTATGCCTTATAAAAAAAAGAGAAAAAGAAAAATTATATAAATATAAATATATATAATAAGAATCCTCTGATTAAGCTGGGTTTTTGTGCCTCATAAAATATAATTATTCACGCCTAAAGGTGGTTCATATTATCAAATAAAATCCTTACTTTGTAGCCTTATTTGCTCGAGTCCTAAGTCCTTGGGGTGTTTCCCCACCCAGTCTCCTAAAATCGTCCGGTTTGGGAGTCACCGACTAAGGCTCGTTACATGGACGAATTAGAAAGCCTAATAGAGCTAAGGGATATTACCGTCATAAATAAATAAAAAAATAAGGCATAAGAGTTAGAGTTAAAGAATCCTTATGCAAATTTTCATGGTCACAAGGTGCATATGACTTAGGGTAAAATAATAGAGTAGATGAGAAATATAATTTAATCCTTACCTTGATTGAAAATAAGTTTTTTATTAGAGACTAAGTTTAGGAATTACTAATATTTGTTAATCCTATGACTTATTGATTACTTGAATTTTTACATTAATACTTCAAATATTTTTTCCTTCAAAATGCGTTTTCAAAAATACTAACACTTTAGTTTTCTTTCTTTATGGATTTTATGAGTGCAATTCATTGAAAACCCTCACAAGACAAAACTCGTCTCTGGGGGTAACTTAGAGGTTTAACGGCTTATTGCACATGCTAACTGCAACCATGATTTTTACGAAATTAAGTTAGGTTAGGTTAACTTTACTTTGTTTTGCTCGAGGACGAGCAAAAGATAGGTGTGGGGGTGTAATCATACACTTGCATTACATGTTTTTATATCATATGTGTCACATTTCTGCATTTATATTTAAATAAAACTCTGCTATTAATGTATTCTCATGTCCAGTGGCATGGAGGGTAATTAAAGAAGAAAAGAGAGAAATTGACAGCTTTATCCAATTAAATTCAAAAGTTCAAGGCAAAGGGGATCAATTCAAATTCAGAAGTTCTAAAGGCTATCTTTTCTGAAGACTGGGTATATCAGATGAGACAATATCATCCAAATTCAAGGGGAAAACAGATTTTTTGAAGACCCTAATGGTTTCGCTGAGGATAAAAGGATATTTCATCAAATTTAGAACAGAAATTCAAAATCCAAATGGATAAAAGGATAAAGAACAGATGGACGAACCAAGGCTCCCCGACCCTGGCCCTACGGCCATGATATTGCCATGAAACGCGGCAAAAGCCACGTTTTCATGGTCTCAATATGAATCTGGGCAAGCACCTGCTCCCCTATCTCCATACGCGTCCTATCCTCCTGTTTCTTTTCTATAAATACATATAATCTTGAAGGCAGAGGGGCACCATCTTAGGGAGAGAGCTTTAGCTTAGGTTTTTCTTTTCTTCTTCAATGTAATTTTTATTTTCTTTATAACTTTAGTTAGAAAGAGTTACATGATTAAAAGAGAGAAAGAGTTATTGTAGAGTGACACTATTGTAATCCTTTCTTAAGAGACTTATATTAAAGGTGACAATCAATAAAAGTTTTTCACTTTTTTCATTGTGCTCGATCAAGTAAAAACTCTGCTTTCTTTTATTCTTTTCTACTGTTTTACTTTATTTTAAGGTAATTCTTCAATACGATTCAACAACAGAGGTAAGTACTCTTTTTATTTTCTTTTTCAGTTCATTAGCTTAGAATCACAATTCTCCTCTTTATTTAATCTTTCCTTTTCTTTATAAATAAAACAACACCACCACCACCATCTCTTCTTCTACCATCTCTTTTTTAACTTAACATTTTTATTTTTTTATAACACTGAGAAAATAAGTATTAACTAGATTTGGTAAATAAAAAGAAAAAACTTACACAACGCTTCCATTGTTGTCCCCCCTGTGGATCACGACCTATTAGCCGTAGGCTACACGTAGCATCGAGGATCTAGCACTGTTCCTAAATTCTATATTTTCTATGCAGATTTGACTCAATCAGAGTGCACAAATAAAATAAAATAAGTATATCACTAGAATCAAGAAAAATCTCAAGTTTTAACAAAATTACATCTAAACATGTAATCAAAACATAATTTGCATAAAACACCAAATCATGATTAAGAAACAAATTTAATAATGAGTTTAAATATAAGATTCATTAAAATTAGGATATACAAATATAACTTAAACAACAATTGAGAACACAAAATATATGAAATGATTTTGACACAAAATCTAGAGTGTATCTCAAAATCTATATAAGTATATCACAAATTCTAATAAACTTTACATTTAAATACATGTATACCAAAACATGCAAACAATGATATGCTAAAATTCATCAATAAGAAGAATATAGAAATAATATAAATGGAGAATAAAGATGGTTACTAACACCGGTAAGGCTAGTCTCTATTTCTCCAAAACTAAGTCGTCCTCCCATCTAAACTCGTTGATAGTGATGCATTCATGAATATGGTACATTAAGCTACGATTACATCCACCACCAAGGAACAAGCCTCTCACATCTTGTCAGAGTCCACACCTATATGAAATACAACCGGTGTGAATTTTGATACCCAAACTTTTTTGGGTCCTCCGGGGTTAGTGTTTCGAATCCAAATATTCTTACAAAAAAAATTAAAAAATTTAATCTATCATAACAAAATTTTGCAAGGTGATCTTTGCGGTCTAAATGAGAACAATGATACACTCTAGCATTGGTGTAAGCATGTTGTGCATGGGGTGTATGAGCATAAACATGAGGTATGTGTGCATGCATGTGAGGAGTATGTTTCTTGTGAAACATGAATTCTAATCTACTATGATTGAAAGCACATTGGCTCAAGGATGAGCCAAATAACTAATGTTCTTCTTCAAAGCACAAATCTGATTTTTCAACATTTGAAGAAGGAGCATCATGTACATGAGAAACAAAAACCTTTTCTTTTGAGGAATAAATCTTTTCTTTTTGAATCAAAATATTTTTCAAAGAATCTTTTCTTTTTAAATCAAAACAATTTGGTCCGGATCATTTTCTATCAAAACAAAATCAATTTTGAAGACAAAGCATCATTCTCTTTTAAAGCAGCATCATTTTCTTTAGAAACCAAATTATTTTTTTTTTCAAAATCTTATTTTCATTTAAAACAAAATCAAGTTGAGCTTTCAAAGAATCATTTTTATTTGAAATCACTTATTTCTCTTTCAAAATAAATCGAGTTTTGAAGACAAAAAATCATTTTCTTTCTTTAATTCTAAATTTTTTTTCAACATTTATATTTTCTCAACAAGTCTTCACAAGATATGAAAAGCTATTCATTCAACATATGTGCATCCTCACTAGACATATTATCATTAGATGTGCAAGTTACTTGCACAATCATCAAGGTTAGATTCTGAATTTACCTCAAAGGAGGCATTCCCTTAGACCATGAAGCAAGTTTGATCGAAGTCATCTTCACTAGACTCTCTCTCCACATCATTTAAAGCTTGTTTGTCAAGAGAGACCAATGTGTTACATACTACAAAAGTAGAATCACATTGAGAAACTATAGAAAGATAATTTTTATTAGGTGTTTACTTTAGTGTAATCATGACTTGTCCATTAGCCTCTAAATATTTAGCATTATCAATGTAAGATCTTTTAGTTGTGACAAGATAAACAAAAATAGCTAAGGTTTTAAGATAAGAACTCATTTCAAATTTTCACATGTCAATATTGTAACATCAAACATAGGTGGAACAAGATAATCCATGAGAGTGTGTGAACAAGTATAGTGATTGGCAAATAAAGGATCACTCCTACGTGGTTAAACCAAATATCAGGAGCACTAACTCTGAAACTAATTGAAAGTACACCTAGAGAGGGTGAATAGGTGTAGTGCTAATCTAATGACAAATAAATTGAAATTAAAAAATTTACACTAACAAAATTAATCACAAGTGACATTAAAGAGTGAAGCCGAATTTTCGGTGAAGGGCTCTAGAACTTCTCCTTAAGTTCCTCTAGATTAAGAGTTGAGGTGCTTCAATAACTCTCTTGCAGTGATACAAGTATAAGAACAATATCGAGCATATAAGAATGAGCAATAATAGCAATACAAGATATAAAAAGAGTAGAGTTTAGAGATAGTCAAATGCAAACACAAGCTCTATTTCGAGTTTGAGCAACAAGCCCTGCGTCAACGCCTTCACCACGTGAAGGATTTCTACTATCTCCACTAAGAACTCCATAAAAGATACAAACCTCAATCGTCTACACAAGAGGAGGCACAAAGCCAATGATATCTACACAAGAGATGAGCACAAAGCCAACTCTTCTACACAAGAGAGAAGCACAAAGTTAAGGCACAAAGTCAAAAAAAAATAAGGGTACAACACTTAGTGACCACAAAGATCACAAAAACACCTCTCATAATATAAGATCCTATAGGATAGATTTTGCAATGATAGCTCAAGCTTGTGAGGAGACAAAGAATTTAGAAGTAACGCACAAAAAAAACACTTGGGAAAAACTTCTTGAAAAATATAGAAACTTGAAAAATAACAAATGAATTTTTCAAAACTTGTTTTCTTTGATTTTTCAAAACTTTAAAACACAATAGAGATATGGATTTGGAGTATAAAAACTTTTGAAAAATTATTTTTAAAAACTCTATTAATATGGAAAAAATTGCTCTTAGAAATCTCAGAGAATGCCAAAAACCCACTTATATAGGCCAAAGCAAAACTAGCCGTAGGGGGTCAAACCAGGCCAGATTGGCCCTGTGGTCGAGCGGCGGTCAGTCGACCGCCCAACGGTCATAGATCGTTAGGTTTTGATCGACTGGCAGTTGACTGAACCCAAAAACAGAGAGCCATGGTCTCTGGTCGGTCGACCGAAACCAACCGAGAGCTCTGCAGAGGTCGATCGATCAGTCAGCCGATCTCTACTGTAGGTCGACCGGTCGGTCGATCGAGCTATGGCTCTTATGGGCTGTGCACGTTCTGTGCAAGGCAGTCAACTGTTCGGTCAACCGGCAGAGCAAATGAGCTCTGTCGTCGATCAACCGCTCGGTTGTCCGGCTCAGCCCAAAACAATTTTGAGATTTAAAATGAACTTTTGAAATTCAAATTAAATTCCAATAAGTTCGAATAAATTCTACAAAAATAAGTTCATGTAAATACAATGAAGTACAAATAAGTGTGATCAAAAATCTCATTATATTACAAACATGAGAACTATTTTTTAGGTATAAAAATTAAATCTTGAAAACCAAAACCTATTTTTCGAAAACCAAACTTTTAAGTGAAAACTAGTTTTTTCAAAACTCCATAAATACAAAAAACAAGTTGTTTAAACTTGATTGAAATCCACTGTGTATGGACAGAATCCAATGCACATATAAAATAATACAAACTTGATTTGATGAATTAAAATACATTTCTTGAAATAAAATATTTTTTCAAATGCTAAACTTGTAAATAGAAAATCATATTTTTCTAAAACTCTCATGAATAAAAAAACATGTTGTTCAAATATATTCGAAGCTCAATAGTGTATGGATATTCTAATACACAAAAAAATGATATGAACTCATTTTTGATGAAATACGTTTTATAAAGCAAAACACAAAACGTAAACTAGTTAAACCGAAATCAATATATTAAACTTTGTGTATGTGTGTGAGCTTGAGCAATCAAAACTAATGTATTTTATACAAATATTTTAAACTCACAAACACTAAACACAAGTTTTCTTGTAGATTTTCTTCTCCAAGTAGACTTTGCTCTAAACTTGATTCTCTGATTTAGACTCCATCTCGAGTACTTGATATGTTTTATAAGCTTGAACTCTTGAACCAACAAGTATTAATTTAAAGAAGCTAAACACCAACTATGATCAATATCTGAAACTTAAACAAAATAAGATCATTAGTACTATAACTACATTAGCTATTAATCATCAAAACTAGGGTGATAGGCTTTTGGGCCAATACTAATCCATGTGATTAGTCGACTATACCCAGTATTAGTTAACTGATAATATGCACAACTCTTTGTACACATCCGTTCTTTGATCTCCAAAGTTTCGTCTACCTTCACGACATATTTCAGTCACAAATCCTAACACATTACTCAGTAAGAGGTGCTTACACTCAGTGGATTCGCCAGCAACCTGCTCAAGGGCAACAGCAGAAAGTCATACTACCACTGATAGCTTGGACTACTAAACGAGTTATGGTAGCTTATATGGAGACTACTTAACAACAAGATTACGCATAAAAGTTTTGCTTGCTGCTATCTCACCATATCCAGGTCAATCCTTGTTGTGCGATGTGTGAAGATGACTACCAACTTGAAGAACTCAACCAGATGTTTGCAAGCTGTAGTGCATTTCAAAACTACATGAGAATCATCAAGAATTAGGTGGGAATGAGCTTCTACCAACTTCTAATCCTCCGGAAATGAATATTTGATAATTGCCATTTATATTTTGTATAACTTTTTTAATAATTATTATTTAAAATATGCGGCATTTCGCTACACCCCCTATGTCGAACCGTAATTAAGAAAAAACTCAGCTTCATATTTTGTTCGCTTCAACCACCTATTTTTTAAAGTAAGATTGTGTGCCCATGTGTCAAACACTGAAGCGCTCATCAACACCGAAAGATGAAAATGCCCCTAACTAATCACTTCAAAAAATAGACCGTTCCGAAAATGCCCTATTTCTGAGGACTGCGACTATGATCACAGTTCTCACAAAATGCTCACTGTATAGAGGACTGCGATAGTCGCAGTTCTCACAAAAATGCCTTATTTCTGAGAAATACGACTATGATTGGAATCCTTAGAAAATGATCGCAATCCTATTTCTGAGGATTGCAATCATGATCGCAGTCTTCCTGAAATGTACTATTTATGAGGATTGCGACTATGATCACAGTCCTCACAAAAATATAATGTTTCTGAGTCTTTATATGATTGTGATCATGATCGCAGTTCTCTTTATTAAAATTGCATGATCGCATAATTAAGAAAAATCAGCTTCATAATTTCGTTCGCTTCAACCACTTATTTTTTAAAGTATAAATGTGTGCTTTTGTGTCAAGCGCTGAAGCGCTCATCAATGCCGAAAGACGAAAATGTCCCTGAGTAATCGCTTAAAAAAAACAAACTACTCTGAAAAGGCCTTATTTCTGAAGATTGCGACTATGATTGCAGTTCTCACAAAATGATCACAATATAGAGGACTGTGATAGTCGCAGTCCTCACAAAAATGTCTTATTTCTATCACAGTCCTCACAAAAATGTCTTATTTCTGAGAAATGTGATTATGGTTGTAGTCCTCACAAAATGATCATAGTCCTATTTCTGAAGAGTGTGATCATAATCGTTGTCCTCACAAAATGCACTATTTATGAGAATTGCGACTATGATCGCAGTCCTCAAAAAAAACATGTTTCTGAGTTTTTATATGATTGCGATCATGATTGCAATCCTCTTTATTAAAACTGCGTCCATGATCGCAGTAGTACTCAAAAAAATGTCCCATATTTGAGTCTTTATAAGGACTTGAGGTCACAGTCCTCACAAAATAAACCTCACAGTCCTCACAAAATACTCTATTTTTGAGATTTTTTGAGGACTGCGACAATGCTAGCAGTCCGCTGCGACAATGATAGCAGTCCTCACAAAATGCTATATTTCTCAGTCAGTTCTCACAGAACTCATCGCCAACACGAACAAAACGAGATCAAAAGGTCGATCCAAAAAAATCCAGAGGCTCTGCCCCTATCCCGGGAGGGGGACTTTCCTGCCCTCTTTCAATCCCCCACGATAACTTGACCGCGCAGGTCGACCCATGAATTACTCTACGTCAAAGTCAATGTTGAAGGAAGAGCAACGTCAAGTGTAATGGGGAAGAGTAAAATAGAAAATGAAAATATGTAAACAAGTGGTGATTAAGAGGAATCAGTTTTTGTTAACGTGGATGAGGCTGTTGTAGCGAATCAAATTATGACTCTGAGTTTTTCCTAATTATGAAGTAAAGTAAGTGGCTGCTGTGAAATATTCCTTAAAATAATCTTATCTGAACCACTCTTATAGAAATAATTATAAAATTAGAGGTATTTAGTCATTTAAAAAACGTCTAGCGGATGATTACTTCTTAATGGATGATCGACAGACGATGATTTTGATGAAGAAATTGGTAAAAAATTTAGAAAGATTATGAATAATAAAACAATTTCATAGTTGTTCTTTTAAAATATATGAAAATCTACTTTAGTTTCTGAAATTAAAGCAATGAGATAAGTTAATTACGTTTAGGAAAGGGGAAAAAAACTATAATTGAAGCTAAATAACAAAAAAGAGCCTTGAATAAAAAATGAAAAATTGATAAGAAACCTAAAAGTTCACTGCAATTGTACTTTCAAATTCTACAAAATTGATCTAAAATTCACTAAGAGGTTATTTGTTTGCCCTGAAAGTGGTGGTGGAATACTCTTTTTTTTGCTCTGACACTATGGGTCCCACACTTTTTTCTTTTTTTCAAGTCTATTTGTTTGTTGTGAAAGCTGAAAGGGAAAATTCATTCACCACTCCAGTTTTTAGCGGAACAGTGCACTGTCAGATTTGGAGTGTTTTTAATTTTTCCTGTGGACTAACTAGTGATGGATCACATTTTACTAATTAAAATAAAGTTTTTATTAGGCATGGCTGTCCCCTTTCATCAGTCTCTTTGTAAAAATCTTTTCTAGAATATGTATTAGCTTACACAAACGATGAAGGCTGAAGCTGACTTAATTATAGGAATAATTAGGGCTCAAAGGACGGAATTAAAGGGGAAAAGTAGATTGTTTCACTTTGTGATCGGGTAAAGAAGGAAAACATGAAGAGAGCGTTGTGACTTAATAAGATTGATTGATTGATTCTTAATTAGGTATTCAGTTATTCTCATGTTTCTTATTGGGAAAAAAGTTAGTGATTCTAAATTTTGAGGAATGTTACTCATTGTGAATCATATAAACTTAAGTTGGAAAAAACTAGAAAAAAATGAACTTTAATAGGGAGTTAAATAAAAAATTTCTAGATTGAGATTTTGGAATAAGATGGTATTTTTTAGAAGAATATATGTCTTAAATCCAGTCAACTTCTCATATTTGCAGGAAAATTAGATTTCAATCTTGTTAACCAATCTAATTTAGTGCATACTTTGTGAGTTGGGCCTTAACGATGTTCCTATATTTGTATATATATATATATATATATATATATAATATAATATAATATATATATATATATATATATATATATATATATATATATATATATATATGTGGGGTTACTGTACCTCAGCCGCCAGATGAGAGAGTTTCTCAGCCGGCATGACGTGCCTTCATATTAGCCGCAGAGAAGTCAAAAATTTAGGCGGTAAAAGGAAACCCTCAATCACTATTCCTTACCCAATGACTGAAATACCCTCAGTTTCACTTTTAACCTGCTACAACTGTTCCTCCACTAAAAAAATTACAGATCGAAAATTTTGAGTTTTTTCAAACAAAAAATTACAGGTCTTGATAACTAAATTTTAGAAAAATAATTTATTTTAAAAGAATGCAATCATGGTCGCATTTATGTTCAAGATTTTTTTGAAAAGATGTTTTAATCACAATAAAAATCTATTACCGCGACTTGAAACAATTTTTTTTTGTTTTCTGAAACTGCAATCGAAGTCGCAGTTTCTAAAAAGAAAAATTTTAGATTTAATTTTTTAAAATTATTTTCACTTTTTAGATTTATTTTTGTTTTATATTGTAACTTTTAGTCGCAGTGTTGTAGCCTTTTTTTTATTTTTTCCATTAGGGTCGCAGTATTTTTTTGACCTTCCTAAGCTAAATAGGATACTGCGACTGTGGTCGCAATCTTATGAAATAAGAGTCGCAGTCAATGGAAGCAGTGACAATAATCTCGTAAGTTAATTAATTAAGATGATTAGAAGATTGCGACTTCGGTCGCAATGTTTTGTTTGATAACAATGCGACCTTGGTCATAGTATTTTTTATTAAGTAATCTAAATAGGATACTGCCACCATGGTCGCATTCTTATGAAACAAGAGTCTTATGAGATAAGAGTCGCAATCAATGAAAGCAGTGACAATAATCTCGTAAGTTAATTAATTAAGATGATTAGAAGATTGCGACTTCGGTCGCAATCTTATATAACAGCAGTCTCTTTGAGAATGTTTTGTTTTATAACAATGCGACCTTGGTCATAGTATTTTTTTATTAAGTAAACGCCAAAGGATACTGCGACCATGGTCGTATTCTTATGAAACAAGATGCATAGTCAATTGAAGCAGGGAACAATGTCTTGAAAGTTAAGTAATTAAGATGATTAGAAGACTGTGACTGAAGACTGCGACATTGGTCGCAGTCTCATGTAATAGTAGTCTTTTTGAACTTATTTTTCATTTTTACGACCAAGATCACAGTCTTTTTATTAATAACTTTTAATTGGATTGCGACTTTGGTCGATGTCTTGTAAAACAAATGGTTTGAAGATGAAATTTCATACTGCGACTATGGTCAAAGAATTCAATTTTATCTGACAATTATTATTATGAATGCGACCAAAGTCGCAGTCCTGATGAAAAGACATCTTTTAAAATAATTTTTTACTATGACTTCAGTCGCATCTCTGCCAGATTGGTTATATATTTATGTGTATTTTACTTGTCTTTCAAATTTTAAATCGAATGGTCAATATTTTCGATGATGAAAATTTCAGATAGGCCTTACTTTAGAAGAAGAAAAAAGAAAAATCACGATGAAAATATTGAAGCTGACATCCCGAGGGAACATGAACTTGTCAAAATAGTTGCTGGAGATCTAGGTCTGCAATTAAAAATTAATATATGATTCCGCTCTCACTTTTTTAGAACGATATTCTTTATAAGTCAAAAATACATCTGACAGCGTGAGAAGACACAGAGAGATAGACATATAAAAGAGGATAAAAATAATAATAAAGAATATAAGCTAATGCATCATCCCGAGAAAATGACAAACGATAGGGGCTTTTAGTAATTTCAATTATTTTCAAAAGCGGGACGTCATTTTAGATTGTCGAATTATGTGGCCTATAATGTGCCACGTCACCGTAAGCTGAGAGGGTCTCTCAGCCGTGAGCTGATATACATTTTTCTCATATATATATGAGAAAAATGTATATATATATATATATATGAGAAAAATGTATATCAGCCGACGGCTGAGAGACCCTCTCAGCCTGCGGTGACGTGGCACATTATGGGCCACATAATTCGACAATCTAAAATGACGTCCCGCTTTTGAAAATAATTGAAATTACTAAAAGCCCCTATCGTTTGTCTTTTTCTTGGAAGATGTATTAACTTATATTCTTTATTATTATTTTTTCTCCTCTTTTATATGTCTATCTCTCTGTGTCTTCTCACGCTGTCAGATGTAGATTTTTGACTTATAAAGAATATCGTTCTAAAAAAGCGAGAGAGGGATCAGATATTAATTTTAGTCACATACCTAGTTCTCCAGCAACTATTTTGACAAGTTCATGTTTCCTCGGGTATGAAATTCTGTGACCATAGTCGTAGTATGGAATTTCATCTTCAACCATTTGTTTTTCAAGACATCGACCAAAATCGCAGTCCAATTAAAACTTATTAATAAAAAGACTGCGATCTTGGTCGCAAAAATGAAAAATAAGTTCAAAAAGACTGCTATTACATAAGACTACGACCAATATCGCAGTCTTCAGTCGCAGTCTTCTAATCATCTTAATTATTTAACTTTCGAGGCATTGTTCCCTACTTCAATTGACTATGCCTCTTGTTTCATAAGAATATGACCATGGTCGCAGTATCCTTTGGTGTTTACTTAATTAAAAAATACTATGACCAAGGTCGCATTGTTATGAAAAAAACATTCTCAAAGAGACTGCTGTTATATAAGATTGCGACCGAAGTCGCAATCTTCTAATCATCTTAATTAATTAACTTATGAGATTATTGTCTTCATTGACTGCGACTCTTATTTCATAAGACTCTTGTTTCATAAGAATGCGACCATGGTCGCAGTTTTCTATTTAGATTACTTAATAAAAAAGTACTATGACCAAGGTCGCATTGTTATCAAACAAAACATTCTCAATGAGACTGCAGTTACATAAGACTGGGACCGAAGTCTCAATCTTCTAATCATAGATTATTGTCACTGCTTCCATTGACTGCGACTCTTATTTCATAAGACTGCGACCACGGTCGCAGCATCCTATTTAGCTTAGGAAGGTAGAAAAAATATTGCGATCTAAATCGAAAAAATAAAAAAAGGGTACAACACTGCGACCAAAAGTCGCAATCGTAATCTTCTAATCATCTTAATTAATTAACTTATGAGATTATTGTCTCCATTGACTGCGACTCTTATTTCATAAGACTCTTGTTTCATAAGAATGCGACCATGGTCGCAGTTTCCTATTTAGATTACTTAATAAAAAGTATTATGACTAAGGTCGCATTGTTATCAAACAAAACATTCTCAATGAGACTGTTGTTACATAAGACTGGGACCGAAGTCACAATCTTCTAATCATAGATTATTGTCACTGCTTCCATTGACTGCGACTCTTATTTCATAAGACTGGGACCACGGTCGCAGCATCCTATTTAGCTTAGGAAGGTCGAAAAAATACTGCGACCTAATCGAAAAAATAAAAAAAAGTCTACAACACTGCGACCAAAAGTCACAATGTAAAATAAAAATAAATCTAAAAAGTGAAAATAATATTAAAAAATTAAATCCAAAATTTTTCTTTTTAGAAACTGCGACTTCAATTGCAGTTTCAGAAAACAAAAAAAAACTATTTCAAGTCGTGGTAATAGAATTTTATTGTGATTAAAACATCTTTTCAAAAAACTTGAACATAAGTGCGACCATGATTGCATTCTTTTAAAAAAATTATTTTTCTAAAATTTAGTTATCAAGACTTGTAATTTTTTTGTTTGAAAAAACTCAAAATTTTTCAATCTGTAATTTTTTGTGGAGGAACAGTTGTAGCAGGTTAAAAGTGAAACTGAGGGTATTTCAGTCATTAGGCAACGAAAAGTGATTGAGGGTCTCCTTTTACCGCCTAAATTTTTGACTTCTCTGCGGCTAATATGAAGCCACGTCATGCCGGCTGAGAAACTCTCTCAGCTGGCGGCTGAGGTACAGTAACCACACACACAAACACACACACACACACACACACACACACACACACACACACACACATATATATATATGAGAAAAATGTATATCAGCCGACGGCTGAGAGACCCTCTCAGCCTGCGGTCACGTGGCACATTATTAGCCACACTAGAAAGGACGCCCCGCCTATTGAAACAGTTGAAATTACTAAATACCCCTGCGGTAAAAGACAGTGGTTCTGTATAGTTTATTATATTTTTATATTTTCTGACGTTATTCAATTTTGTCACAATTATCTTTTATAACTTCGGCCAAACTGCCTTTATTTTTTTATCAAATCACAAAACTAATTTGAATGCTTCTTTATTTATTTTTTTATCTGATTTGAAATTTAATGATTTTTAATATAGTCACAGTTTAATTTTTTTCACATGTAATTTATAAATTATTATTTTTTTACATATTGAATTCGGACAGGACTACGACTATGATCGCATTGCTTAACGAGAGCAAGTCGTTGACGTTTTTTTTAGCTTGGTTAAATGTAATAACGGTGACTAATAACTGATAGTATAATCGCAGTTTACGTATTATTTTATATATTTTTGTTCTTCATTGTGACTGTTGTCTGATCCGCCTATGAACTATTAAATTGATTTTTTACATATAGCATGCGATCAAGGACTGCGACTATGGTCGCAGTACTCACGGCAGCATTTTTTTTCGATTATTTGTTTGCTAAGTTAAATGTAATAACGGTGACTAAGGACTGATTCTATAGTCACAGTTTACATATGGTTTTTATATGTTTTTGCTTATTGCTAAGTTAAATGTAAACTACGAATTTTTTTTCACTTATTGCATGCGAAGTACGACTGCGACTATGGTCGCAGTGTTTAAGAACAGCAGTCGCAATTTTCTAATTTTTGATATACGGTGAAATATACAGTGAAATATACTGATTTGAGAGGATTGCGATGATGATGCAGTATTATCTGTTTATATAGTTTAATGATCAAACTATTTATGGTTGGACAGCGACCGTGGTCGCAGTTTCATATGTAATTATTATATGAATACTGCGACCATTATCGCTGATAAGATGCAGAATTAATACCTATACGGTATACTTTATATGTATTTTAAAAATATGAAAGATTATTTTACAGAAAGAAGTAAATTTTATTTATAACATAATATGGTGAGAAAGAGACCTTACAAAAAAAAGAACATTAAAAGCTTTTAAAAGAAGACAAAATAACGTTGAATATCAGAAGATCAGGAAATCCTAATCCTCGTCATCATCACCATCATAAGCAGATTCGTCGTCTTCATTCTCCTGGTCTTCCTTTCATCACTTATTTCCTCATCATCTTCCTGTTTTTGAGGTTTTTTTAGTTCATCGATAAACTCCCAGAATGGATCGTCTCTATCAAGCTCTTCGTCCGATCCGTTGCGAGAAAGCGAGCCTATAGCATCAGAGGACATGCTTTCATTAAGCATGTCTCCGTCAATTGGCAGAGGAATAATGTCCTCCTCACTAACCCACATGAAAACTTCATCATCCTCATGAATAGGAGGATCAGTTAATATATTATTTGATGTAGTGAGATAGTCAAAAGGAGTGAAGTTCAGACTGGTATCAGATTTACTAGAATACCCTGAAGAAAAAGGACCGGTGGGGGAATGATTGAAGTTGAAATCTAAGTGTTCAGAGGAAGAAGATGGGGAAGACATAATTCAAGAATGAATTGTTTTCTGGAAGTTTTTGAAATCAAATTGAAAAGGAAGAGTAAAAATATAGTTTTTAGGTATGAGATAATATATTAGTTACAAGCACTATATAAAGGTCAATAATATGAAAGAACATGAATAGTAATAATAATTGTTACAGGTGACGGTTGAGTATGGTAAGAAGTGGTAAAAAAAAATTAAATATTTAATTGAAGAGTTATGGCGGGAGAATCCGAAGAGTTCCTTTTTTCAGAGGTTTATTACGTGAAGCACAATTTAACTTTTTATAGAATATTTTGCCTATATCTTTAGATTACGTATGGTGCACATCTTTCCTTTATCGAGATTAACATTAGTGCATCTCTTTTTTCTAGACTTGTTGTTGTATCACGGTAGATAGAATATTAATTACATCATTTAATTCAGTGTAATTAATATAGTATTTTTATAAGATGTGATATACGCGAACTGATCTCAGGATCGCATGGCTAATCTACTTTGTAAAATTATAAAAAATCTTTTTCATAAGGCATGCGAAAAAAGATTGCGACTTTGGTCGCAGTGCTGAAGGAGGTCGCAGTGCTGTACGATAGCATATTTTCGTCTGTTATTTTTATGCGAATAAGGAATGCGACTACGGTCGCAGACGTGATATAAAAAAGGAATGCGACTAGGGTCGCAGACGTGATATAAAAAAGGAATGCGACTAGAGTCGCAGACGTGATTTAAAAAGGAATGCGACTAGGGTCGCAGACGTGATATAAAACATGAATGTGACTAGGGTCGCAGACGTGATATAAAACAGGAATGCGACTAGGGTCATAGACGTGATATAAAAAAGTTTCAACTGAAATTTTTTAAGGTAATTTTTGTTTGTGGATGAGTTTATGCCAGTTTACTGTACCTCAGCCGACGGTTGAGAGAGTTTCTTAGCCGGCGGTGACGTGGCTGAATATATGCCACATATCGGCCGCAGAGTGTAGGCGCCAAAAAATCAAAAAATCCCGCCTAAACAATCGTGAATCAAATTGACAAAAATACCCCTTTTTTACTTCTAAACTATCATAAACTCATCCACAAACAAAATTTACCTACAGAATTTTCAGCTGATTATATCTACAGTTATAAAATTCTTAATTTTACTACAAACAAAACATGATATCGTTCAGCACTCTGAAGACAAACGCTGTCTTTTATCACATGCCTTATGTAACATAATTCTTACCATTTTACAAACTCTGCGATCATATTCGCAGTCATAGTATAATAAAACTTTCGAACATTGCGACCATCGTCGCAGAATTAATACAATATAACTTTCAATTTTATATGACGACTGCGGCACTAGTCGCAGTCATAGTATAACAAAAAAATTTTATATCACGTCTGTGACCCTAGTCGCATTCCTTTTTTATATCACGTCTGCGACCCTAGTCGCATTCCTTATTCCCATAAAATTAACAGACGAAACATGCTATCGTTCAACAATGCGACCTCGTTCAGAACAGCGACCAAGGTCGCAATCTTTTTTCAGCACTGCGACCAAAGTCGCAATCTTTTTTCGCATGCCTTATGTAACAGATTTTTTATAAGTTTACAAAGTAGATTAGCACTGCGATCCTGAGATCAGTTCGCGTATATCACATCTTATAAAATATTATATTAATTACACTGAATTAAATGAAGTAATTAATATTCTATCTACCGTGATACAACAACAGTCTCGAAAAAAAAGATGCACTAATATTAATCTCCATAAAGGAAAGATGAGCACCATACGTAATCTAAAGATGTAGGGAAAACATTCTATAAAAAGTTAATTTGTACTTCACGTAGTAAAACTCTGAAAAAAGGAACTCTTCGGATTCTCCCGCCATAACTCTTCAATTAAATATTTAATTTTTTTACCACTTCTTCCCATACTCAACCGTCACCTATAACAATTATTATTACTATTCATATTCTTTCACATTCTTTACCTTTATATATTGCCTGTAACTAATATATTATCTCATATCTAAAAACTATATTTTTGCTCTTCCTTTTCAATTTGATTTCAAAAACTTCCAGAAAACAATTCATTCGTGAATCATGTCTTCCCCATCTTCGTCCTCTGAACACTCAGATTTCAACTTCAATCATTCCCCCACCGGTCCTCTTTCTTCAGGGTATTCTAGTGAATCTGATACAAGTCTGGACTTCACTCCTTTTGACTATATCACTACATCAAATAATATTTTAACTGATCCTCCTCTTTATGAGGATGATGAAGTTTTCATGTGGGTTAGTAAGGAGGAAATTATTCCTCAACCACTTGACAGAGACATGCTTGATGAAAGCATGTCCTCTGATGCTGGAGGCTCGCTTTCTCGACACGGATCGGAGGAAGAGCTTGATAGAGACGATCCATTCTAGGAGTTTATCGATGAACAAAAAAACCCTCAAAAGCAGGAAGATGATGAGAAAAAAGTGATAAACAGGAAGACGAGGAGAATGAAGACGACGAACCTGCTTATGATGGTGATGACGACGAGGATTAGGATTTCCTGATTTTCTGATATTCAATGTTATTTTGTCTTCTGTTAACAGCTTTTAATGCTCTCTTTTTGTAAGGTCTCTTTCTGACCATATTATGTTATAAATAAAATTTACTTCTATCTGCAAAAAAATCTTTCATATTTTTAAAATACATATAAAGTATGTCCTATAATTATTATTTCTGCATCTTATCCGCGATAATGGTCGCAATACTCATATAATAATTACATATGAAACTGCGACCATGGTCGCTGTCCAAAATTAAACTATATAAACAGATAATACTGCGAACATGATCGCAATTCTCTCAAATCAGTATATTTCACTGTATATCACAAATTAGAAAACTGCGACTGCTGTTCTTAAACACTGCGACCATAATCGCAGTCCTACTTCGCATGCAATAAGTAAAAAAAATTCGTAGTTTATAGGCGGCTGAGACAACAGTTACAGTGAAGAGCAAACATATAAAATTATACGTAAACTGTGACTATAGTATCAGTCCTTAGTCACCGTTATTACATTTAACTTAGCAAAAAAAATATCCAAAAAAAATACTGTCATGAGTACTGCGACCATAGTCGCATTCCGTGATCGCATGCTATATGTAAAAAACAATTTAATAGTTCATAGGCGCCTCAGACAACAGTCACATTGAAGAACAAATATATAAAATAATACGTAAACTGCGATTATACTATCAGTTATTAGTCACCGTTATTACATTTAACCAAGCAAAAAAAACGTCCACGACTTGCTCTCGTTAAGCACTGCGATCATAGTCGCAGTCCTTGTCCGAATTCAATATGTAAAAAAATAATAATTATACATTACATGCGAAAAAAAGTAAACTGCGACTATATTAAAAATCAGTAAATTTCAAATCAGATAACAAAAAAATTAATAAAGAAGCATTCAAATTAGTTTCGTGATTTGATAAAAATTGGTGGCAGTTTAAAAAAAATAATTTATACATTACATGCGAAAAAAAGTAAACTGCGACTATATTAAAAATCAGTAAATTTCAAATCAGATAACAAAAAAATTAATAATGAAGCATTCAAATTAGTTTCGTGATTTGATAAAAATTGGTGGCAGTTTAAAAAAAATAATTTATACATTACATGCAAAAAAAAGTAAACTGCGACTATATTAAAAAACAGTAAATTTCAAATCAGATAACAAAAAAATTAATAAAGAAGCATTCAAATTAGTTTCGTGATTTGATAAAAATTGGTGGCAGTTTGGCAGCAGTTATTAAAGATAATTGTGACACATCACTGCAGGGGTATTTAGTAATTTCAACTGTTTCAATAGGCGGGACGTCCTTTCTAGTGTGGCTAATAATGTGCCACATCACCGCAGGCTGAGAGGGTCTCTCAGCCGTCGGTTGATATATATTTTTTTCTATATATATATATATATATATATATATATATATATATATATATATATATATATATATATATTATATATATATATATATATATATATATATATATATAGGGGTCATTGTACCTCAGCCGCCAACTGAGAGAGTTTCTCAGCCGGCATGACGTGGCTTCATATTAGCCGCAGAGAAGTCAAAAATTTAGGCGGTAAAAGGAGACCCTCAATCACTTTTTGTTACCCAATGACTGAAATACCCTCAGTTTCACTTTTAACCTGCTACAACTGTTCTTCCACTAAAAAATTACAATTCGAAATATTTTGAGCTTTTTCAAACAAAAAAAATTACAGATCTTGATAACTTAATTTTAGAAAAATAATTTATTTTAAAAGAATGCAACCCTTGGTCATAGTTTTTTTTTATTAAGTAATCTAAATAGGATACTGCGATTATGGTCGCAGTATCTTATGTAACAGCAGTCTGCGACCTTGGTTATAGTATTTTTTATTAAGTAATCTAAATAGGATACTGCGATCATGGTTGCAGTCTTATGTAACAGCAGTCTGCAATCTTGGTCATAGTATTTTTTTATTAAGTAATCTAAATAGGATACTGCGACCATGGTCACAGACTTATATAACAGCAGTCTGCGACCTTGGTCATAGTATTTTTTTTATTAAGTAATCTAAATAGGATACTGCGACCATGGTCGCATTCTTATGAAACAAGAGTCTTATATAATAAGAGTCGCAGTCAATGGAAGAAGTGACAATAATCTCGTAAGTTAATTAATTAAGATGATTCGAAGATTGCGACTTCGGTCGCACTCTTATGTAACAGCTGTCTCTTTGACAATGTTTTGTTTGATAACAATGCGACCTTGGTTATAGTATTTTTTATTAAGTAATCTAAATAGGATACTGCGATCATGGTCGCATTCTTATGAAACAAGAGACATAGTCATTTGAAGCAGTGAAAATTGTCTCGAAAGTTAAGTAATTAAGATGATTAGAAGACTGCGACTGAAAACTGCGACATTGATCGTAGTCTTATATAATAGCAGTCTTTTCGAACTTATTTTTCTTTTTTGCGACCAAGGTCGCAGTCTTTTTATTAATAAATTTTAATTGCACTGCGACTTTGGTCGATGTCTTGTAAAACAAATCGTTTGAAGATGAAATTTCATACTGCGACTATGGTCACAAAATTTAATTTTATCTGACAATTTATTATTATGATAAAATAAAAATCTTCTTCATTTAAGAAATTGCGGGGAAAAATTGATAAAATAAAAACTTCTTGATCAGCATGCAAAGATCTCAACCCTTCAATACTTTCAATATTCTGAGAGAAAGTTGAACCAAATGATATATGGTCCATATTTAGATCGGGAGATAGAGATCGCTTACTGCGACCAGAATTGGCAGGGGAAGTAGACTGCTCCGACGTCGACATTAATAAAAAGGAGAAAAACCTGATCCGAAAATCGCTATTTTCAGAAACAACTTTATGGCAGGAAAATGAAACCCTAAATCTGACAAAGAGCGGTAAAAGAAATAGGGAAAAAATAATAATAAACAATTACGGGACAAGTACCTTTTACCGAGGGGCATTTAGTAATTTAACTTATTCCAATAAGCGGGCCGCAACTTAGTGGTGTGACTAATATTGTGACACGTCAACGCAGGCTGAGAGAGACTCTCAGCCGGTGACTAATATACATTATTCTCATATATATATATATATATATATATATATATATATATATATATATATAGAGAGAGAGAGAGAGAGAGAGAGAGAAATGTATATCAGCCGACGGCTGAGAGACTCTCTCAGCCTGCGGTGACGTGGCTCAATATTTATCACCGCACTAACTTGCGGCCCGCTTATAGGAACAAGTTAAATTACTAAATACCCCTTGTTAAAAGCTACTCGCTCCGTTATTGCTTATTATTATTTCCCCACCCCCCAAATTTTTGACCGCTCGTTGTCAGATTTAGGTTATTGTTTATTATTATTTTTCACCCTTTTTTTTACCGCTCTTTATAAGTTTTAGGTTATTATTTATTATTATTTTTTCCCCTATTTCTTTACCGCTCTTTGTCAGATTTAGGTTATCCTTTTCTAGCCTGCGATAAAATTTTCTCTGAAAATATCATTTTTTTCAGAGCAATTTTTAATCCTTTTTATTTAATGTCGACGTCTGAGCAGTCTACTTCCCTTGCCAATTCTGGTCGCAGTCATAAGCGATCTCTATCTCTCGATCTAAATATAGAGGATATATCATCTGGTACAACTTTCTCTCAGAATATTGAAAATATTGAAGGGTTGACATCTTTGCATGCTGATCAACAGGTTTTTATTGTGTCAATTTTTTTCCGCAATTTCTTAAATATAGAATCTTTCTCTGTAGCGTATATGGTACTGCGACCTATAATCACTTGTTCTAAAGTTTTAGAAATGTGACCACGGTCGCAATTTTATTTGAAAATAATCCCTGGCTGTGAAAGCTATTTTTGTGACTGCGACCTAAGTCGCATTTCTTGTTGTTATAATTCTTACATGTTTCTATGTGAATTATATCCATTTTATATATTCATTAGATTGTTACACAGTTATTATTATGTTTTTTAAAAATTCTTCTTATATGGAAAACTGCGACTACGATCGCAGTCTTTTAGTAAGAAGTTATATAGATTTCATTACATCTGCGACCTTGGTCGCAATTTTAGTAATTACAGTTCAGACGTGTGATATTTAAAAATATTTATATTTATGTAGTTCTTCAATTTGTTTTTGTAGATCTGAATGCACATGGAGAAATAATCACTTGTTCGACCTATAATTCGTTTTACAGAACAGAATAATCACTTGTGTTAAACTTTTAGAACTGCGACCACGGTCGCAATTTGATTTGAAAATAATCTCCGGCTGTGAAAGCTATTTCTGTGACTGTGACCTAAGTCGCATTCCTTGTTGTTATAATTCTTACACGTTTCTATGTGAATTATATCCATTTTATATATTCATTAGATTGTTGCACAGTTATTATTCAGTTTTTTAAAAGTTCTGCTCATACGGAAAACTGCGACTACGGTCACAGTCTTTTAGTAAGAAGTTATATAAATTTCATTACATCTGCGACCTTGGTCGCAGTTTTAGTAATTAAAGTTCAGACGTGTGATATTTAAAAAATATTTATATTTATGTAGTTCGTCAATTTATTTTTGTAGGATCTGAATGCACATGGAGAAATGTCTGGAAGCTCAAATATTTTTTTAGGGAAGCAGTTTCTCACGGATGTGGAAGCATACAATTTCTACAATTCTTATGCAAGGAACAGAGGTTTTGGCGTGAGAAGAAAAGGAATAGACAAGTCACGGGGCCTCCTCATGAAGTTATTTGCAGAAAATTTTGCTGCAATAAGGAAGTTATGAAGAAGTTGTGTGACAAAAGACAAGAGGGGCTTACAGTGCATCGTCGCATTGACACTAGAGTAGCGTGTCCTGCTGAGATGCATGTTCGTCTTCGTTTTTTATTTGACAGAAGATATTGGGTTGTCACCAAATTTGTTGATTCTCATTCACATGAATTGTCAAGCCCGGATAAGGTACATCACCATTACTCTCACCAGACTCATCGTTCGAAGATTAGCAGAAGCATTATGAGCAATTTGGTTGATGTGGGAATGGGCCCTTCAAATATTTTCCGTGTTGTGAATGCAATGAGCTAGGGAGAAGGTTGTGAAGAAGTGAGCCCGCAACAAGTTATTGATTTTACTCGTCAACGTAGAAATAACATTGGCCATGAGTTTATTGCGATCATCAAATATTTTCAAGAGAAAGCCGAGACCGATCCAGAATTTTTCTTTGCAAGTGAAGTTGATAACGCGGGCACACTTAGAAGCATTTTTTGGGCTGATGGAAGAGCTATTTCCTCGTATTTGAGGTTCTGTGATGTGATCGTTTTTGACACAACATACAGGACTAATCACTTGAGCTTGCCATTTGCTCCATTCACTGGAGTAAATCATCATCGGCAGTCAATTTTGTTTGGTTGTGCATTGCTTGCTGATGAGCAGAGGGATACGTTTGTGTGGCTATTCCAAAAATGGCTCAAGTGCATGCATGGAGTTGCACCGAAGTTGATTATTACTGTTTCTGGCATGTACGGAAACATATTGTCGAGCAACAAATCCCGATGACAAACAAGTATGGAGAAGATATGGTCTCTGATTTCCATCATTGGTACACCTCCCGTGATATAAGCACATGCGAGGAGCGATGGCGTCTGATGAATGAAAAATATCATTTAGAAGAAGAAGAAGACAGTTGTTTGTTGAAGATGCACAGAATGCATGGACACTAGGTTAATGCATATCTCAAGGATGTTTTCTGTGCTGAAATGACAACCAGTCAGAGGTCCGAGAGTATTAATTCCTTCTTTGATGGTTTTGTTAATGCAAACACGAAACTAGTGGAATTTGTTCACTAATATGATAAAGCTGTTGCTGCCCGTCGTACTTCTGAATCTCAACAAGATTTTTGGGGTTTGAATTCTGTGCCCAACTGCATATCGAATCCATATGAGATACAGGTTTCGAAGTTGTATACACCGAAGATTTTTCAGTTGTCCCAAAAGGAATGGGCAGTTGTAATGACACTATTTTCAGAAGAGTTGGAACACGACGGACCTGGATCAAAATACCTGGTTGGTGATTTTTCAGAATCAAAAGACAGCTGGGAAAAGGTCAGTTATGAGAAGCCTGAGGAACTTCATGTTTCTTATAGTTGCTCATTATTTGAAGCAGAGGGTATCCTTTGTAGACATATTCTGTGTATTTTGTGGCGCAATCACGTTACACATATATCAGAATCATATATACTTTAGAGATGGAGGTTGGATGCTCGTTATAAAAATGTTGCAATTGAAAATGGCATCAGGTCTTTTCCCAGTCAAGGTACTCCATGGACAGCTAGATTGTGGACACTTCGTTCAAAATTTAATGCAATTCTTGAGATGGTCGCAGATTCTGATATCCATTTTTCAAAGTTGGATGCAGTTTTGAAAAGATTTGCTGAAGAAATCGCTACTGAATATAAAGCCATGTCAGGAAATTATCAGTCATCACAGCCTAAAACTACTATTGGTTCCAGTGGATCCGTCGTCGTTCTGCGAGATGGTGAAGAATTGAATATACGTGATTCAATTGGTCCTGTACCAACCAAGGGGAGGCCTAGAGCTGCATCCAGGCTTAAGTCTAGTTTTGAAGATTCTCTATATCAAAAGGAAGTGAAGCATCAAAGATGTGGTAACTGTCAAGAGTTGGGCCATTACAGGACTGGTTGTCCATTACTGGTATTAAATTAAACCTGTTATACACTTCTTTCTAATGATTTATGTTTAAAATTCTTACTTTTTCTTTTTAATGGCAGAAGAAGTAGGTTTGGATTGCGTCCACCTAGAAGGAATAAAGTGTTCATTTTGACAGTTTCAGTCATGAACTGCGACCAGGGTCGCACAGTGCAGAGAGATTCATGTCGCATGCTGCCACTGGCGTGTCATTATAAGCAGATTTTAATATCATTTTTGACTTCTACTGTACTATTTTTGTAAGTAGTTGTACTTTAAGTTTTACTGTTGCAAACTTGGCCTATATAGTTTACCTTTTATTTACTTTAACGTAGACAGCGACTTTGTTCTCAAAGATAAGCAATGTATGGGGATAATTTTGACCGTGGTCGCAGTGCTTCTATGCCGGGGAAATTGATTTGTTGCTTTTAAAATTGCCCCCGTCTCTTGGTATATTATTATAACATCTGAATATAGTTGAAATTTTTCGCACAAATATAATTTCGACAATTTTGCGCTATGTTCTTTTTTTATTCCACTGAACGTAAAGTAACACTGCGACCATGGTCGCATCAATATTTGCACATTTGAATATTGACTTTCTCGTTATCTATAACAGTTCCATCACTGCGACCAGAGTCGCAGTTGCCTGACGGTATTTTTTCTGTCTTCGACAACAGTCGCAACGTTCCCTTTTTTATTTAATTTTAACTTCCATTTCGACATTTTCGCCCTATGTTGTGCTTCAGTCCACTGAACATAAATTAACACTGTGACCGTGATCGCATGTTCATATTTGCCCATTTGAACGTTCTGTCTGGATGTCCACACCAGTTTCATGACTGCGACCAGAGTCGCAGTTGGCTGACGATATATATATATATATATATATATATATATATATATATATATATATATATATATATTAATTATAACATCCATTTCGATCTACCACATGAATAAAATTTGTGACAAATGTACAGCATATTAACCAAGATTAAGTAGTAAAATTATAATTCACACAATTAACATTAGAAAACAGGCTTATATATTTATAAAAAATCGAAATACAAATTTTAAAGTTCTAATCTACTCGTTCTCGTCATCACCATCATAATCAGATTCGTCCTCAAGATTATGACTGTGTTCGTCTTCCGTATCGCTTTCCGTCCCTTCCACCTCTTTACCAACAATCTCCTCTTCGCTTTCTTCCTCTTCATGGTAGTATTTTGGTTCATCAATGAACTCCCAGAATGGGTCGTCTGTATCAAGCTCATCCTCTGACCCGTAGCGAGGGATCGCTTCAGAACTATACATCCAATTATCATTAGATGATTGGCTTCTTTCCGGTGAAGACGGTGGAGAAGACATTTTTGAATCTGTTTCCGAATATTGAAAGTAACGAATTTGAGCAAAACCTATTTAGTATGTTTATAATCCTGTCATGATGACCCTTTATATTTTTTAATCCCGAAATTCCAAAAGGTTTTAAGCTCTCAAACGACGTGAACATGTCCCAAATTTATTTTCTTCCTTTTCCAAAAAATTGTATACTTCCAGGTGACTGTTCAGTTCTCGAAAACAGTTAAAAAGTTAATACAGTTTTACATCAAGTTACTTTGTACTTTGAACACGTGAAGATTATAATTGTTTTAATATCTTATGGTAGAAAAATGCAGGGAGGATTATGTTTACGATAACATAAATTAATGAAGTTAATTAAATTAAAACATATATAAAGGGCTATGTGTACAAAAACTTTGGTCTCCCGATTATGGAAGTGCGACCACAGTCGCATTGGGAACTGATAAATGATTACGTAACTGCAATCATGATCGCTGTCTCGATTACAATATCGCAATATAAGGAAACGCTGTAACTGAAACAGGTCATTACTGCGACTTTGGTCGCAGTACAACTTCTGAACTCATGTTTGTTTCTAATATCAATACGAATTAGTAAAATGCATGGTGTAACAGATGTAGATTGAAAATAATCAATGGATTTTATAATAAATAAATGTATAAAAATGTTTATAAATTAAATTAATAAAACAAACAGATCAATGAATTGCATTTATTTTTACATTTATAAATAAAAATTGAGGTACATCAATGAATTGTCAACTGTCAGTCTTCAAATACCATCCTTCTTATAATTTCTATTTCTTCACCCAACTTTTCTCTCTATCTGCAAGTATCATGTATGCAAGCTCACTTCTTAGTCTCTGTACATTGGCAGCTGTAACAGTATCAATAACTGATGGACTTCCAAATGCTATACTTTTCATGTACTTACATACATATACAGCGCAATCAACACTGAAAATTGTACACAGTAATCATTAAATGAAATTAGATTTCTGTACTCAAAAAAAGTAAAAAATATGATAGGTAAGTAATTGTCAAAAAATTAAATACCTGTTTGCTTATTGGGGGCATCTTGTGTATTTTATATTTGTTTTTTCATTAATTTATTGAAATCAATTTCAAAATCTGTAATAACCTTTCTTTCTGCAATATCAATAGAAAAAAATATCAGTATTAATCAAATTAAATGCAAGTATCCAGTAATCGAAATATTAAATTTCAACTCACCATTATTCTTGCATCTCTTTGATAAAGCTTTAATATACTACTTGTTTTTTCAGCTGGGACCAAAGAGTTGTAAAAAATCCACTCTTCTGTATGTCAATCAAATACTAACAAGATCCAGTGAAATCCGGGATCGTTAGCACTGTGTTTGTGATTGATCAGAAGAACATGTACTGCACATCAACTGTCCAGTTTTTCAACAGCTGCTTGATGAAATGATCTTCAAGATCTCTACTTTTAGATACATCACCGTGCTGTGAACAACAAAAAAAATAAATTTCAAAATGAATTCAAAGTATAAAAAACATTATGAAAATTAGATGTTATTACGTCAAGACAACGGACTGCGATCATGGTCGCAGTGCTTTTTGATTAACCTACTTTACGCTGTGACCTTGATCGCCATCACCTGTATCCGTATTTAATTTTTAAGCATTTCTTATGAACCCCGACTTTTATATTAATATACTCAGCGACCAAAGGTCGCTGTGTTGTTATTTGATAAAGACCGCCAGGAAATGCGATCTAGGTCGCATCCTTTCATTACTAAAATGATATTTGTGGTGATTAATTTTATCATCGACTGCGACCTAGGTCACAGTACATTTGGTAGCTACCCGTCTTTTTATATTAACATGCATAGCGACCAAGGTCGCAGTGTTGTTGTTGATTAAGATTGCCGCCAGCAACTGCGACCAAAGTCGTAACCTTCATTTTAAATTCATATTCGTGTGGATTATTTTAATCATGGACTACGACCTTGGTCGCAATACATTCGTTATGCCTTAACAGCAGTAAAGACTACTAGTAGAATATTTAACGTTCAAAAATTTAATTCACTAAATTAATTAGGAAATTGATATTTCATTTAACCGTAAAGGAGAAAATTGATGTTTACCCAAACTTCGCTCCGAAAGAATATACTTTTTAATCCTCCTCTTTTCTCTAGATGCTGCATGTAGAAATGAATTATATTCGCATCTAACTCTCTACTGAACATCAGGTCCTCAATGTCATTTTTGGCAACAATGATTCTGTTGTCGGTATCCTGATATGCAGTAGAACTGCAAGATATTCAAAACAAAGTTAATAATTATATTGTTCTTATATAAATATCTAATAGTTTTTGATATGATTTATAATAAAATTAATTAACTTACTCAGAGAAGGCCTTGTCCAAGAAATTTTTTATAAGAGCTTGTTGATGGGGCTGCAGAATTCTGTATGCTGTGGTTTTAGTCAATTCTCTGATTTTTGGCTCAGTGTGGGAAATCTGTTTGTTGCCGAAACCAGTGACAGAAGTCTGAGCCGCAGGCTATGGAAGAGGATGTTCATTAATTTTCTTTTTCTGTTTTGGATAAATGAAGTCGGAGTCATCGCGATCTCTTTTAGCGCGCTTGCGTTCTTTGACTCCCCTTTCTATCATTCCTTTAGAGTAATCCAAAACTTTTCTTTTTAAGGATTGCTTCTGAGCCGGAGTCTGTTCTCGAATTTTTTCTTCAGAAGCTCTATCTTTTTGGAGTTCTTGAATTTGTTGAGTTATATTTAAAGAAAAACTGGGAAAATCTTCCCCAGAAATATTTACTATAAATTCAGAACCCTTGATTTCATCCTCTTTCAATTTTTTTTCTTCTTCTCTTCAGCTTGCTTCTCCATCTGCTCCATCATCCTTTTCTGCTTCTTCTCCTCTTCTCCCTTCCTTTTCCTCTCCTCTTCTTTCATCCTCTCCTTCCTCTCTTCCCCTTCTTTCTTCTTTTTCTCCTGCCTCTTCTTCTCCTCCTCTAACTTCCTCCTCTTCTCCTTTTCCTGCTCCTCTTCTTCTTTCCTCCTCTTCTCCTTCTCCTTCGTCTCCTCTTCCCTCACCTCTTCTGCTGCTCCTCCTCTTCCCTTCTCCTCTCCTCCTTTTCCTTGTCCTCCTCTTCCCTCCTCCTCTTCTGCTTCTCCTCCTCTTCCCTCCTCCTCCTCTCCTGCCCCTCCTCTTCCCTCCTCCTCTCCTCCTTTTCCTGCTCTTCCTCTTCCCTCCTCCCCTTCTCTTTCTCCTCCTCTTCCCTCCTCCTCTTCTGCTGCTCCTCCTCTTCCCTTCTTCTCTCCTCCTTTTCCTTGTCCTCCTCTTCTCTCCTCCTCTTCTCCTCTTCCTTCTCCTCTTCTTCCCTCCTTCTCCTCTCATGCTCCTCCTCTTCCCTCCTTCTCTTCTCCTTCTCCTTCTCCTCCACAGCAGCGGCTGCTCTCAGCAGCTCTTCTTCTTCTTCTTTCACTTTTAATTTCCTCTGCTGCTTTTTTAATTTTTTCTTCTCTCTTCTTTCTCTTCTTTTTTCTTTAATTCAGCCTTGAGTCTGTTCTCAGTCTCCATTTTTTCAATTTTCCTTCCTAACTGATAAACATATTCTCTCAAGTACTGATTTTGATTCCTCAAAACTTCAATTTCTTCAGCTTGTTCATCCCGTGGTGTTGGCAAATAACCTGCAATAGTTGGTTCTTACTCACTTGTTTGTTCTTGCTCAATTATTTCGGCCGCTTCTGGCTCCGTTTCTGCCGGGATGTTAGCTTCATTATATGTATGTTCTTGTTCTTCTTCTTCTTCTTCTTCCTCCTCCTCTTCTCCTTTAACAGGAAGGCCAACCATATTTCTTTCATCATTAGAGATGTTGGCCATTCAACACAAAATCTGAAGAAAAAAAATTAACTTAAAACCAAAACAATGAAATAATTTAACTCCGGCCATGGTCGTAGTTTATTTACAACTATTTATGACAAGAATGCGACCATAGTCACACACAATTGTCCTGCACATAAAATCAACTACAAACACTTGCAGCTCAAGAGTGTGACCATGGTCGCAGTTTATGTATACGGTATTTATCAAAAGAATGCGACCATGGTCGCACACATTTGTCCTGATATATATGGTATTTATTAAGAGAATGCGACCATGGTCGCACATATTTATCCTGCACATAAAATGATTTTCGATGACTTGCAGCTCAAGACTGCGACCATGGTCGCAGTTTATGTATATCGTATTTACTTTGAGAATGCGACCATGGTCGCACACAATTGTCCTGCACATAAAAAGAACTACAACCGAGGTCCCATTTTAATGTATAAAATTTTAATCAACAATATATGGTATTTAATATTTAAAAATTTACGATATGTGTGTCAAGCTCATTTAGATCAACTTCAAGTAGAGATCTGCTAATGTTTTGGAGGTCCCATCTTACTGCGCGTGGGGTTTTGTCCTCCAAAGCAGACCTCGGCTCAAAAATAAGAGCCCTCTCACATAGCCAATACTGCAAAATGCATAATTAAATTAGTTTACACAAATATTCACAAGATATCGAAAAATTTCATACAATGTTTGCCAAATTTGATATTCATACTTACAATAATTTGCACGGAGCATCCTTGCTGCTCGTACATGGTGTGCCTGAAGATGTTCATTGACTCAATCAGGAATTGCCAAACAGCTTTAGCCCAGCATATTGTCCTCATCAGCTGTATATTGGCAATCTGTTCCACAATATACCCGTGCATTTACTGTCAGAAAGAATAGAGTGGCCGACATGTATAGAATGATTATTGTAGTAAAGTCTTGAGCTGCAAGTCTTTATCTGTCCCTTATAATTTCATTTAAAGTCACTTGTTACTCAAGCTGTTCATCCTTGGTCACATCTAATTCAATCCTTCTTCTTTTCTTGACCAGAAGATCATCCAAAGCTTCTTCAATAGATACTTTTGTGATCTTCTTTATATTAGGAAAATAATGTTTTATAACCCCTCTGTCCTTCATTGTACAGGTCTTATTCATAATAAAATCCGCCCCAATGATAGGTAGACCAAAAGTTAGGGCAACATCCTCCACTGTTAACTTAATTTGTTTGCCCCCAATTCTAAAGGTCCTTGTATTCCTATCATATTGGTCTAAAATTCTCAGTACAGCAATGTTTGATTTTAGACCCTTTTCACCCCCAAATTCCTCATTGTAGAAGGCCATGAAGATTGGGCCAAATGGGGTCTTCTTGATCGCATCTACGAAATCGCCCTGAATATGCTTTATGAATTTCTTAATGAATTCGCACATAGGTTTTAGGCTCGACCTCAGAGGACGAACCTTCAGTTGTTGTTTACTATAGATGAAGAAACATTAAAAACTTTAGTTTAATATTTATTTAAAAATTAAAAGGGAATAAGAAATAAATTATTTTTAAAACACTGCGACCAAGGTCGCATACATCTACAGCGCAAATATAAACAACTGCGACCCAGGTCGACAGAGAAGGGAATGAAAAACAAATGACGTTTAATATACTGCGACCAAGGTCGCATAACTCTACAATGCAGATTGAAACAACTGCGACCCATGTCGTCAGAAAACAAATGATTTGTAAAAAAACTGCGACCAAAGTCGAATACATCTAAAACACAAAGTTAAACAACTGCCACCCAGTCGTCAGAATAGGGAAAGAAAAATAAAGGATGTTTCATATACTGCGACCAAAGTCGCATACATCTACAATGCAAAGTCAAAAACTTCGACCAAAGTCGCAAACATCTAAAACACAAATTTAAACAACTGCCACCCAGGTCGTCAGAATAGGTAATAAAAACAAAGGATGTTTCATATACTGCGACCAAGGTCGCATTCATCTACAACGCAAAGTCAAAAAAAATTAAATTTTAAAATGCTACGATCTAAGTCACACACAACTGCAACTCTAATTTTAACAACTGCGACCCAGGTCGACATAAAGTGTATGAAAAAAATTTTTGTTAAAACAGTATAAGGAAGGTCGCATACATCTACATCGCTTTTTGCAAACAACTGCGACCATGGTAGAAAGAGAAGGAAATGAAAAAACTTGAAAAAATTGGACCTTTGTCGGTTGTTACAAAATTTATAAATTTAAAAAGTTATTCATGATCTCAAGTTTCAGAATCTCTCTCTTATTTGCGACCATGGTCCCAAGTTTTCAAAAAAAAAGTGACAGAAACGGAATCAAATCTGGAAAAAAATTATAACTATTAAAATCCACAAACCCTAAAAAAATTTGCTTTTGTTTCACCATTACCTTTTTCGGCGGATGATTTCTTTGGCGCCATATGTAGCAAATATATTTTTAAAAAACGGAACAAATTTGTGAAACAATAGAACTAATCTCTTCAGAATGATCAGGTGAAATTTTAGATCTGTAAATTTTTTGAAAGAAAATGTTTTACATAAGGTAAAAAGTTGTGAGTGAGGGTATTTTCGTCAAATACAAAGTTGAGGTGACTGAGAGTAATTTAGGAGGGATTTCTCAGGTTTTTGTCCGCCAAAATTATTGACAAGTTCGTGACTATTATGTTGCCACGTCCCGCGGGCTGAGAAACTCTCTCAGCCGTCAGTTGAGGTACAATAACCCCATATATATATATATATATATATATATATATATATATATATATATATATATATACAGGAGAAAATTTTACCTCAGCCGCCAGTTGAGAGAGACTCTCTCAGCTGGCGCTTCAATATGGTCGCAGCTGACTAGGACATGGTCGCAGTCCTAAAAAATCATATATTTTCAGTGTAATTAGGACTGAAACTATGGTAGCAGTCCTTAGAAAAAGACTGCGATTATGGTCGCAGTCTCAGAAAACATCGGTACTATGGTAGCAGTCCTCAGAAAAATATTGCGACTTATTCAAAGTCCTCACAAAAAACTGTGATCATGGTAGCAGTGCTCAAAATTGTGACTGAAATTCAGCCACGTTGCGCAAGCTGAGAGTCTCTCTCAGCTGACAGCTAAGGTACAGATCCCTCTATATATTATGTGTGTGTGTGTGTGTGTGGTACAGATCCCTCTATATATGTGTGTGTGCGTGCGTGCGCGCATGTGTGTGAAAAATTTTGTTACGACCACCTACTTTACTTCATAATTAGAAAAAAACTCAACTTCATAATTTTATTCGCTATATTCTTATCCACGTCAGTATTAACTGATTCCTCCACATCACCACTTCTTTATATATTTTTATTTCTTCTTTTACTCTTCCCCATCATCCCTTACGTTGCTCTCTCCTCAACCTTGAACCCGACACAAAGTCATTCGTGGATCGACCTGCGAGGGGGTCAAGTCACCATGGGGGTTAGAAGAGAGGAGGGAAGCACCCTCCTAGGATCAGGGGCTTCGCGCCTGAAAATTATTTTTTGGGATCGACCTTTTGCAGATTTTGTTTATTCGTGCTCACGGTGAGTTTTGTTTGTGTTTACATCTAGAAAGCATTAGAAATCATCGATGTTAGTGGACGGGTATTTGTTAATGATGGCGATGTTGATATGAGAATTGTGACTTATGATCATAGTCCAATATGAGGACTGACTCAAAATATAGGAAACTTTTGTGAAGACTGTGATAATGGTCGCAATCCCAATAAAGAGGACTACGACGACTTCGACCATGGTCGCAGTCCCCATAAGTAGAAATTTTGTGAGGACTGTGATCATGATAGCAATCTTCAAAAATAGGACTGCTATCATTTCGTAAGGATTGCAATCATAGTCGCAGTCCTAAAAAATAGAACATTTTCAAAGCGGTTCGCTTTTTTGAAGAAATTACTTAAAGGCATTTTCGTCTTTCACCGCTGATAAGCGCTTCAGCGTTTGACATGTGGGTGCACATCCTTACTTTAATAAAAGATATGGTTGAAGCGAAAAAAATTATGTGAGTAAGTTTTTTCCTAATTATGATTCGACTTAGGTGGCTGAAACGAAATTCCCTTATATATATAGAGAGAGAGATTTGTGTCATTCCAGAAGGATTCGAGGTCAAATCTTTCTCCCTCAAATACAATCCTATGACATCCGAATGTAAGATCCACTTCGTTGAGGTTGATCTACATTATTTCAAGTAAGTAAAGAACAAAAATCATATATTTTAAATATTTTTTGCCCATCCATAAAGTAGACGGAAAATGGATGGGCGAAATAATGAGTTGGTTAATTTAATAGTGTAAAATATTTGAAATCTAATAAAAATTAGTATGTGAGGGTTTTTAAGTGTTTAGATCATGATGAAATGGTCAAATCGAGAATTTGTATGTCTAAAGACATAGATCTAAGCAATATGTTATTTTCAGCCGTCCATTTTGCGCCCACTTGATGGATGAGAAAAAAGTATTCAAAACATATAATTTTTGGTTTTTAGTTACTTGAAATAATGTAAATTAACTTCAACGGAGTGGATCTTGCATTCGGATATCATAGGGTTGTATTTGAGTGGGAAAGATTCAGCCTCGAATATTCCGAAATGACACAATTTTGTTCTACGTTTCTTGAGATATAGCTTATTGGAGAGACTCTTTGTCATATACAACATTTCTAATATTTACTACAAACTCGTATCCATTTATTCATCCATCACGTTGTACATGTAAGATCACCTAGAGGGGGGTGAATAGGTGATGGCTAATCTAATGGTCACTTATGAACAAATAATGCGGAATTAAAACTAAGATGACCAAATTAAACTACTTTTAATTAAACACTTATGTATAACACAAGAGTGTTGCCGAATTCCCCTTGCGAGGCTCTGGACAAACTCCTCTAGATTCCCCTTGAATGGGTTGAGGTGCCGCGTTGGCTCTCTTGGTTGAATACTAGTGTTAACAACAATCCCAAGCAAGTATGTATATCAATTATGAGCACAAGGGAATATATCATGCATATATAAGATGAATACAATAAATTGAATGCAAGATATAAAATAGAGACAAAAAGAGAAAGAGAGCAAGAGTGAGCAATCGCAAACACAAAGGGTTTGTTTCGAGGTTCGAGCACACTTGCTCTACATCCCCGCCTTCGACACACGAAGGATTTCCACTATGCAAGATCCCACCGGATCTCTCCTCGGTGCCGCAACACCTACAAGCCCTCGGACTCTCTAGTCCCTTACACACCACAAGCCCACCGGCTCGTCGAGGCCGCACCTCAAGCTACAAGTCCTCACTAGGACCCAACAACACCAAGTCCTCACTAGGACCCTCAATCAAACCGCGAACACAACCGTCCGCCTTCTCAAAGAACAAGAAATGATCTCTTGGTGATCTAAACACTTGATCACCAATTACAAACTCTCACTACAACTCTCCTATAGGATGAATAGCTCAATGGATGCTCAAGTGTAGTGTGAGAAATCAAGGAAAGAACTTTTGATGGAAAACTCAAGAAATCACAATAAACACTCTCTTGATAAAATCCCTTTTGATAGGAAATATTGGCACTCTATTTTGTGGAGAAAACTTCTGAAATCACTTGGAAAAACTGGCTCAAGAAGTCCTCAAAATCTTAGCTTCAAACAATGACAAAACCCCCTTTTATAGAGGCCAGAAAAATCTGACCGTTGGGCTCTGTCAGAGCTACCGGTCGACCGGTCCGGTCGACCGGCAACGGTCAAAAATCCGACCGTTGCAGCCTCCGGTCGACCGGTCCGGTCGACCGAGCAACTGGAGAAGAGAGTAAACTCTCTGTCGGTCGACCGGCCCGGTCGACCGATGTTTCCCGAGAGCAAAGCTCTCTGAAGCGGTCGACCGGCCCGGTCGACCGTTCTCCAGTGCACACTGGCGTGCACGTCGTGCACGTCCGGTCGACCGACCCGGTCGACCGGCCTCTGTCAGTTCTGAAAAATCAGAACTGGCAGAACCAGAAAATGGGGATTAAGGATTGGTCTTTTGGCTTAATAAAATCCCAGAAATTCACAGTAAATCCAGAAAAATAGTTTCAATCAAAATAAAAACTGTTTTTCTAAAATATATTTTTCTAAAACTTGTTTTTCCATAACTTCACAAAATACAAAAACAAGATATTTTGAACTTATAAAGCAAAGTGTGTATGGATATGATCCACCACACAATCAAGATGAAATATCTAGTTTTTGACATAAGCACTAAACTTGTTTTGGTTAAAGGATATGTATATAAGAAATTACCAAAACCCAAAGTAGCTATTTTGTCATAAGGAAAATCTCATCAAATACAAAACAAGATATACTTTTAAAGCATAGTGTGTATGGATATGATCCACTACACAAATAAGATGAATATCTAGTTTTTGACATAAGGCTCTAAACTTGGTTTTGAAAGATATGTATATAGGTAACATCAAAAACCAAGACATGTATTTTGTCCAATGAAAAATCTTTTTACCAAAAAGAAAGAGTCTTTTCTAACTAAAAATTCTTTTATGAAAAGACAATTAAATCTCAAGAGTGTGTGTGAGATATGACTTGAGCAATCCACCAATCTATTCTATCCTTTACATTTTTATCTAAAACAAATAAAAATCTTATACCTAGACACAAGTCTTCATCCTCTTGAAGTCTTCACTTGAAGGCTTCTCATCTTCTTGACTTGGTCCAAATGCAATCCACCGAGCTCATCTCTAGATGTGTTCTTGATGCATAGGCTCGTGAATCAACCGGTGCTAGCTTCCAACTTGTCTTTAAATTCTTTGTTGAAGCTCCACACCTACTAAGATCTTGATAATGAATCTGTCACTAATTAAACACAAGATCATTAGTAAACATAACTTCATGAGTTGATCATCATCAAAACTAGGGTGATAGGCCTTTGGGCCAACAATCTCCCCCTTTTTGATGATGACAAAACTCATGAAGTTATATATGCATGGATTAAAGTAAAGCTTCAAAGAAGCTCCCCCTTAACTCATGCATATCAAATAAGCAATAGATAAGGCAATGAGGCACGTGAATATGTATGCAAGTATGGAGATAAAACATGCAACAAGTATAAATCAAAATCTTTTTCTCCTATTTGCAATACAAATATATATATATATGCATAAATACAAATCTTATACAACCTTAAGTAAGGAAGACAAATACTTCTCCCCCTTAAGTAAGGAAATCATGCATATATCACAAATACATCACAAATACTTCTCCCCCTTTTTGTCAATCATCAACAAAGGGTTCAAAGTAAAAGCAAATCAAAACAAATTTTTCTCCCCCTTTTTGTCAAAAACAAAAGAATCAAGAAGGGGTAAATACAAATCAACCAATAAAGATTTATATGCGATATACATTCATGAAGAGGAAGACGTTAAGTTAGCTTCCCTACAATGTGCATTGCATGAAAGAGGGATGTGAAGCCCTAATTCACACAACACAACTATGTAATGCATAGAAGGAGATGTGAAGCTCCCCCTACACACGTGTACCATATAAAGAAGAGATGTTAAGCTCCTCAATACACATTACACTCAACATGAATCTATATGTAAGAGAGATGTTAAGCTCTCCTTGCATATAGGCAATACAAAACACAAGTTCATATCAAATATTTTTTTTTTTAAAACCAAAATCTTGATAAGCAAACATATAGTATATGATATACGTGTGTAAATCAAGCACAAAAGATCACATATATGTATGAAAAGATAATATCAATTGAAGTAGATGCATACATACATGAAAGAACAAAATATGAGTATATACAACATGAATCAAATTGATACCAATTGAAAATATCTAATGATACCAATTGAAAATTAAGCTTAAGTGTATATATTATAAAATCTACCACATGAAGAATTCGAACTAGTTAAATGAAGGTGTTTAACAACTAGTACGGAATCCTTCAATCAAGGAATAAGTCAAAGGTTTTTCATGAAATATCAATGAAACTCAAGGCACTAAAAAGCACTCTATCCATAAGGTCCATGTCAAAAAGAAGTGAGTGTGCTAGTGTTATGTGGAACATGGTATCATGAAAAATAGCAATAAAACTCAATATTCCTTAAAATTTTGAAATCATGAAATCCATCAAAAAATTTTTTTATTAAAAACTAAAATTTATATTTCAAGATATATGTATGTTTTGACAAGACATTAAGTATACATACATATCCTTAAAACACAATTGAGTCCATATATAGATTTGCATGAAAGGCAAATGACTCAAGAGGTATCCATGTATATCTTAATGTTTTGGCAAGACAAACATATACATGAAATGAAAGCACATGATCATAGCATAAATCCAAAATGGGAATACAAGTTTAAAATGTAATAATCATCAAAACTTAGGCTATACTAGCACACCTAATGGGCACAAATAAGCATTCAAACCCAATCATATATAGATTTATTTGTGATCCATAATGTGTACAAGTATAAATCCAAGTGTTGACAAATGCTAACATTTAAACTAATATTCAAATCATGAAGCATCAAATAAATTTTGAAAATACAAAAGAATTTATCCATATGATTAAAAATAAGATCATGTGAATCAATTTGAAGAATAGATAACTAGTTTAAATGGATTTTTGACAAACTAGTTAAACATCCTTCAAAATACAAAGTCAAATGTTTTCCATGACTAATACTAAATACATAAAAGTTCAAGCACTCATAGTCCATAAAGCTCAAAAATTATCTTTTATCATAAAGATGAGTGTTCAAAAGATCATGTAAATAGCATTTTTATGAAATAGTCATTCAAGCTCAAAAAGATCATAAATCACATTTTGTTGTACAAATCAAAAACATGAGAAATCATTTTTTTATTATTAAAATACTAATCTTCATGGTATATGTATAATTTATCCAATTCTAACAATACGCATACATATCCCAAATATGAAAAGAGTCCAATATATATTGCATGGAGGCAAATGACTCAAGGGTATACATGTATATTTATTAGATTTGAATTAAACACACATATACATGAAGTAAAATCAGGATAGGCATAACAAGTATAAATGACCGAATCATCAAAACTAGCCTATACACATGCATATAGTGGACACAAATGAGCATGAAGTTCAAATATATATGAGTCAATTGTAGTTCACTATTTGTACATGTATAATACAAGTTTTGATAGAAACTACACTTAAACTAGTATATACCACATGAAACACCAAAAATATCTTAAAATATGAACATGCTATGAATATTATGAATGAACAAGCATGTACATAAATGAAATAGGAGTTTAGAAATTGTTACCAACTCCAAAGCTCCTAGCATGGTGGTTGATCCACCAAAGCTCCTTGATAGCGATGCAACCCAAAAGTATGTCCATCATGTCCAAGTGCATCCACTACCAAGGTACCATCCCTCTCACGTTTTGAGAGAGCCCTCACCTACATCACAAGCAAAAGGTGGGGGTTTTGGTACCCATATTTTCTTGGGTCCTATGGGGTTAGTCTTGTAAGGAACCCAAGCATTTTTATTTTTATCAAAAATAAGAACATTTAACCTTTCATAACAAAATTTTCTTAGATGGCCTTTGCGGCCACAATGTGTACATGTGTACACCTTAGCATACTTATGAGTGGGAGTGTGAGCATGATGTGCATCATAAGCATGGTCATGATGTGAATGTGCATGAGTATGAGGAACTTGTTTCTTTTGAAACAAGGATTCCAATCTATTATGATTGAATGCACATGAGCTCAAATTAGAGCTCAAATTATCAATTTTATTTTTCAAATTTTTAATCTCATTTTGATCAATGTGTGCATGAGAAGCATGATGAGATATAGAATCACTTTTCTTTTTCTTTTGTGAAACAAAATCTTTTTCTTTTTCACAAATTTTTCTTTTCAAAGATTTATTTTCTTGAAAAACATCTTCCTTTTGTTTTTCCACCAAATCAATCTTATTTTTCAAAATCATATTTCCTTCACATAAAACATTCAATTTAGACATTAAGGAAATATTCTCATTTTTCAAATCTTCATTTTCTTTTTCTAAGCATGCCATTTTATTTTCTAAAGAATCTTTATCATTAAGCATGGCATCAAATTCTTTTTCAAAATTTTATTATCCTCTTCTAAACATGCAATGTTACTTCTAAAAGAGTCATGTTCTACATGCATGCAATCAAGTTTCTTTTTCAAATTTTTATTTTTCTTTTTAATCATGTCATATTTTTCAAGCAATAATTGGCAAAATGAATTTAGCTCATCATATGACAAAGTAGCATCCTCATCCTCGGATTCGGAAGTTACCTCAAGGGGGTTATCCCCTTGGACCATGTAGCACTTGTTGGAGGTGTCGCTTCCAACATCCGAATCGCTCCCGGCATAATATAGATCCTTTTCGCCAAGGGAGGTGATGATGTTCCAAGCTACAAAAGCCGATTCAATGTTAGAAACCCTAGATAAATAATCATCATTTAGGGTACATTTAAGAGCATGAAGGGCTTTTGCATTAGCCTCAATGTACTTGCTATTTGAACAATAATCATTATTAGTATTAGCAAGATAAGCATGAATTCCTAAGGCCTTGAGGTACAATGACATCTTAACCTTCCAAGTTTGGATGTTAAGAATATCAAAGGTGGGTGGTGACATGAAGTCCATGGTGAGGTGTGTGTGTACAAAAATATTGTGATTAGCCTAAAAGGAGGATCTTTAACTCTTAGGTTGTTAGACCCAATATCAAGAGCACTAGCTCTGATACCAATTGTAAGATCACCTAGAGGGGGGGTGAATAGGTGATGGCTAATCTAATGGTCACTTATGAACAAATAATGCGGAATTAAAACTAAGATGACCAAATTAAACTACTTTTAATTAAACACTTATGTATAACACAAGAGTGTTGCCGAATTCCCCTTGCGAGGCTCTGGACAAACTCCTCTAGATTCCCCTTGAATGGGTTGAGGTGCCGCGTTGGCTCTCTTGGTTGAATACTAGTGTTAACAACAATCCCAAGCAAGTATGTATATCAATTATGAGCACAAGGGAATATATCATGCATATATAAGATGAACACAATAAATTGAATGCAAGATATAAAATAGAGACAAAAAGAGAAAGAGAGCAAGATTGAGCAATCGCAAACACAAAAGGTTTGTTTCGAGGTTCGAGCACACTTGCTCTACATCCCCGCCTTCGACACACGAAGGATTTCCACTATGCAAGATCCCACCGGATCTCTCCTCGGTGCCGCAACACCTACAAGCCCTCGGACTCTCTAGTCCCTTACACACCACAAGCCCACCGGCTCGTCGAGGCCGCACCTCAAGCTACAAGTCCTCACTAGGACCCAACAACACCAAGTCCTCACTAGGACCCTCAATCAAACCGCGAACACAACCGTCCGCCTTCTCAAAGAACAAGAAATGATCTCTTGGTGATCTAAACACTTGATCACCAATTACAAACTCTCACTACAACTCTCCTATAGGATGAATAGCTCAATGGATGCTCAAGTGTAGTGTGAGAAATCAAGGAAAGAACTTTTGATGGAAAACACAAGAAATCACAATAAACACTCTCTTGATAAAATCCCTTTTGATAGAAAATATTGGCACTCTATTTTGTGGAGAAAACTTCTGAAATCACTTGGAAAAACTGGCTCAAGAAGTCCTCAAAATCTTAGCTTCAAACAATGACAAAACCCCCTTTTATAGAGGCCAGAAAAATCTGACCGTTGGGCTCTGTCAGAGCTACCGGTCGACCGGTCCGGTCGACCGGCAACGGTCAAAAATCCGACCGTTGCAGCCTCCGGTCGACCGGTTCGGTCGACCGAGCAACTGGAGAAGAGAGTAAACTCTCTGTCGGTCGACCGGCCCGGTCGACCGATGTTTCCCGAGAGCAAAGCTCTCTGAAGCGGTCGACCGGCCCGGTCGACCGTTCTCCAGTGCACACTGGCGTGCACGTCGTGCACGTCCAGTCGACCGACCCGGTCGACCGGCCTCTGTCAGTTCTGAAAAATCAGAACTGGCAGAACCAGAAAATGGGGATTAAGGATTGGTCTTTTGGCTTAATAAAATCCCAGAAATTCACAGTAAATCCAGAAAAATAGTTTCAATCAAAATAAAAACTATTTTTCTAAAAATATATTTTTCTAAAACTTGTTTTTTCCATAACTTCACAAAATACAAAAACAAGATATTTTGAACTTATAAAGCAAAGTGTGTATGGATATGATCCACCACACAATCAAGATGAAATATCTAGTTTTTGACATAAGCACTAAACTTGTTTTGGTTAAAGGATATGTATATAAGAATTACCAAAACCCAAAGTAGATATTTTGTCATAAGGAAAATCTCATCAAATACAAAAACAAGATATACTTTTAAAGCATAGTGTGTATGGATATGATCCACTACACAAATAAGATGAATATTTAGTTTTTGACATAAGGCTCTAAACTTGGTTTTGAAAGATATGTATATAGGTAACATCAAAAACCAAGACATGTATTTTGTCCAATGAAAAATCTTTTTACCAAAAAGAAAGAGTCTTTTCTAACTAAAAATTCTTTTATGAAAAGACAATTAAATCTCAAGAGTGTGTGTGAGATATGACTTGAGCAATCCACCAATCTATTCTATCCTTTACATTTTTATCTAAAACAAATAAAAATCTTATACCTAGACACAAGTCTTCATCCTCTTGAAGTCTTCACTTGAAGGCTTCTCATCTTCTTGACTTGGTCCAAATGCAATCCACCGAGCTCATCTCTAGATGTGTTCTTGATGCATAGGCTCGTGAATCAACCGGTGCTAGCTTCCAACTTTGTCTTTAAATCCTTTGTTGAAGCTCCACACCTACTAAGATCTTGATAATGAATCTGTCACTAATTAAACACAAGATCATTAGTAAACATAACTTCATGAGTTGATCATCATCAAAACTAGGGTGATAGGCCTTTGGGCCAACAGTACATGACCTCGTCTGCGAGATATAATTGGATCATGTTTGCCGCTTTCAGATCAATCTCTTCCCAGTTCTCATCTGACATACCTGCAAGTTTTGTTGACTTTCGCTAAAAAGTCTTGTGAAGACCCCGTTACACCAGCAATGCCTTCACCCTCTTTTACCATAAACTGAAGTTTTCTTTACCATTGAACTTCTTGACCTCGAACTTGGTCGCAGAACTTCCGATCTTTGACATATCACCTTTCGTCAACTTTTCGCACTGATACTAATTGTTGTGCGCAGCGAAAAATCTTGGCAATATGATTAGTACTTGCAAAAGAAAAATTATTATAGAGAAAACTAGAAATACCAAGATATAAGAGTAATAAAGAATTATAACAAGAGGATTTGACGTGGTTCGGCCCAAACTCACCCAACGTCTACAGAGAGAGAACTTGAGAAAGTTTTATTAATAAACTTGAAATAAGAGATCTAACCTTCCCCTTAATTCTCACAAGAGTATTCACTTTCCCCTTGAATCCATCAAAATTACAAGAGTATACCTTCTCTCTATGCACCGTCACCTTCCTCTCTCTTTCTAGCTTTTTTTTCTTTCTTTTCAGCTTTTTCTCCTTGATTACAATGTTAGGTTATAAATTTTATTTATAGAATTTTACAACAAAAATCCTATTTAGATTATGAGATAATCTTGGACGTCGGATGCTTGAAGAACTTTTCTTGATTTAGAAGAATTCTGAACCTTTCAACTTTTAGAAACAAACTTTTGTAGAATAGAAACTGATTTCTATTCGAACTCTAATCAGAAAAAGGAAACCTACTCGTACATAATTTGTAACAGAAATGGATTCGTGCATCAGATCAGTCGACTTGGTCCTACAGACTAGTTGACTAATCTGTGCATGAGTCGACTTATAATGACTACAAGTCGACTCCTGAAATCATCTCACTTTCTGTTGTACATATTAGTCAACTAGTATAGTCAATTAGTCGACTAATAATCATGTTAGCTGACTATACAGTCACAGTCCTAAAAATATAGAGTATATCGGTCCGCTTTTTTTGAAACGATTACTTAAAGGTATTTCCGTCTTTCGCCGCTAATAAACGCTTCAGCGCTTGACACGTGGGCACACATCCTTACTTTAATAAAGTTGGTGGCTGAAGAGAACAAAATTATGTGAGTGAGTTTTTTTCCTAATTATACTTTGACTTAGGTGGCTGAAACGAAATTCCCCTATATATATATAGAAAGAGAGATTTGTGTCATAAGGATTCGAGGCTGAATCTTTCTCACTCAAATACAACTCTATGACATCCGAATGCATGATCCACTCCGCTAAGGTTGATCTACATTATTTTAAGTAACTAAAGAAACAAAATCATATATTTTGAATACTTTTTACCGATCCATCATGTAGACGCAAAATGAATTGGTGAAATAATGAGTTGGTTAATTTAATGGTGTAGAATATTTGAAAATCTAATAAAAATTAGTATGCGAGGGTTTTTAAGCATTTAGATGTTGATGAAATGGTCAAATCGAGAATTTGTATGTCTAAAGACGTAGATCTAAGCAATATGCTATTTTCGGCCGTCCATTTTGCGCCGACTTGATGGATGAGAAAAAAAGTATTCAAAACATACAATTTTTAGTTTTTAGTTACTTGAAATAATATAGATCAACTTTAATGGAGTGAATCTTTCATTCGGATATCGTAGGGATCAATTTGAGTAGGAAGGATCGACCTCGAATCTTCTAGAATGACACAATTTTAACCCAATGTTTCTTGAGATACAGCTTGTTGGAGATATACAACGTTTCTAACATTGACTACAAACCCGTAGCCATTTATTTATCCATCACATTGTACATGATCTCGTCTGCGAGACATAATTGTATTGTGTTTGCCGCTTTCAGATCTATCTCTTCCCAATCCTCATCTAACATACCTACAGGTTTTGTTGACTTTCCCGAAAAGGTCTTGTGAAGACCCCGTTGCACCAGCAACGATTTTACTCTCTTTTGCCTAAACTGAAGTTTTCTTTTCCATTGAACTTCTCGACCTCGAACTTGGTCGCAGAACTTCCGATCTTTGATATATCGTCTTTCGTTAACTTTTAACTCTGATACCAATTGTTGCGCGCAGCGAAAATTTTTGACAATATGATTAGTACTTGCAAAAGAAAAACTATCATAGAGCAAACTAGTAATACCAAGATAAAGAGTAATAAAGAATAATAGCAGGAGGGTTTAACGTGGTTCTGCCCAAAATCACCCAACATCTACAGAGAGAGGACTTAAGAAAGTTTATTTAATAAACTTAGTACATGAGATCTAACCTTCTTAATTCCCGCAAGAGTATTCACTTTCCCCTTAAATCCCACAAGATTACAAGATTATACCCTCTATACACTTTCACCTTTCTCGCTCTTTCTAAGCTTTCTTTTGTTTCTTTTCAGTTTTTTCTCTTTGATTACAATGTTAGGTTACAACTTTTATTTATAAGATTTTTCAACACATATCCTATTCAGATTATGAGATTATCTTGGTGGTCTGATGCTTGATGAACTTTTCTTGATTTAGAAGAATTCTGAACCCTTCAACTTTTAGAAACAAACCTTCGTAGTATAGAAATTGATTTCTATTCGAATTCCAACCAGAAAAGAGAAACCTATTCGTACATAATCCGAAACAGAAACAGATTCGTGCATTAGATCAGTCGACTTGGTCCTACAGACTAGTTGACTAATTTGTGCATGAGTCGACTTATAATGATTATAAGTCGACTCCTGAAATCATCTCACTTTCTGTTGTACATATTAGTCGACTAGTATAGTCGATTAGTCGACTAATGATCATGTTAGCCGATTATACCATCAATTAACCTATCTTGATCTGCATTTTTTTCGTCATTCTTCTTCTCCTCCAATCAGATTGGATCTTTTTGGACTATAATCTACTCTCGAAAACGAAGCAAAATCCTAACACACACAACTAATAACCAGAAGCAAAATAGTGAAATGTTATTGCAAGGAAAATCACTGTCGACCTTTTTTTTTTAGGCCACCTCTATTATTATTATTTTCATACACGCTGCAGGGTTGCACGTCATGGGCTATCACCCATGTCGCTGGATTGGATCTTGTACGTTACATTCTGGATTTGGTACAGGCCACGGGCCACATTATAGGCCATTAGTATAAAAAGACACCTTTCCAACTCTAGATTCATGGCTGAATTTGATCTATTGTTTCAAAAGACGCCACATTATTGGCTCATCAATAATCATAATTTTATCAAATGTGACGTTGGCTTACCCTTTAAGATGCCGATGCGCCAGCAAGGTTACTAGGTCAAAATTTTGACTGTGTTTTTTTTTTTTTAAATAGTAGAAGAGACCATTTAGGCCTCTCTCATACAATTTCGACTGGATTTTGTTAAGAGGAAATTGAGAGAAAAGCAAGCAGAAGGGAAAAAGGGAAGAATAGAAAAAGGAAATTAAAAAAAAATCTGTTTTTAAAATTTGGCTGATAAGAAATAGAAAGAAATAAGTTACTCTAAAAATATAAAAAGCTATTGTTATAGAGTTATATGGTTTTGATAGTTACAGATTTCATAATAATGTCTAAGAGTGTCTAATTAGTAAGCTGGTTTTGCAAGATAACACCCCTCTTTCTTTCTTTCCCTAGATATTTATGACCTCCAGTTCCTTGGATTTATAAGTTACTACTTGAAATAGAGTTCAAAAGTGTAATTATATTAGTAGAAATAATCTTAAAAAAAAAGAGATTGCATACAAAAAGTTACAAACTATATATATTATTTTATTATTTTATAAAATTCAGTGTGAGAGTCCACCAACACTGGGCTATATGTGGGGTCCGCCCCTGCCTTGGTCATCTGAAACGGACACTAACCCTAGGGCTTTCTGGTCTGCCCTAAACGTCATCTTTTCCTTTCTTTTTTCTTTTTCTTTTTCTTTTGAGGTTCATGTGAAGTCTAGCGGCGCGAGTGTGTGTAGAGAGGGAGGAATATATACCTAAGCTATCATTTGAGAGAAACTCTTAGATGGAGGCTTAAAACTCTAATTTCTCAAAAAATTTCATGGTCTGACCGCACAATACGATAATCACGTAATAAGATATATACTTATAAAAATCACGTGTTTTGAAGTTCATTTGCTCATGTTTCAAATAGTTGCATTAGTTGCATTGTTGAAAAATCGTTAAAGTTTCAATTATTTGAAACATGATCAAACGAATTCCAAAACACATGATTTTTTATAAATACACATCTTAAAATGTGAATATTATATCGTACGGCCGGATCATAAATTTTTTTTTGAAAAGTTAGAGTTTTAAAAACTGTCGTCTAAGAGAGTTCTTCTCTAAGATGAAAGCTGAGGTGCATATTCCTCACACACATATATGCATCTCCTCGTAATAAACCAAAGTAGGGGCTTTCAAACGGGTCAGAGCGGGAGTGGGTTTAAGGCTGGCCCTAGTTGTTAAAGGGTCAGGACCCGGGACGGCGACGGCGACGGCGACGGCGACGGCGACGGCGACCGAGCTTTTTTAGGCTGGTTCAAGGCTTTTAGACACTAACTCTAATAACTTTAAATTATTTCTTTTCCTCCCAGAATTTTTAGATAATTTACCATTACATAGAATTCATTAAATTCATACTGGAATTGATCCGAGTTTGAATGAATCGATAATGTTGACATGGGCGTGCGGACATCACGACCACCGTGGTCAATTAGAATCATGGGGGGCTTGTGTTATCAGTAGAAAATGGATAAGATTTCGACACGAATCAGTACTGAAGACTAGGCATTGATCAAGATTAATTTTCTTTAAATAAATTAATCATATAATATCATGCAACATGCAATTAAGAATCTCAACGCGCGAGTGGGGCAATTGCAGACTCAATCAGAGACCTCTTTTTTACGTGGTGGATCCTTTTAGTTTAATTGACCGATATTTTATAATTAAGATCAAAGCCAAGAATAAACATAGGGAGAAGATTCGGTCGTTGTGAATAAATGAAACCAACTTTTTTCGTGTTTATGCATTTGAGACAAGTGCAAGTTGTTTTAAATTACTGAGAATGAGTGATCATTACATTGAGATATATATTTTTATCCTCTAATACATTCTAATAGAGAGAAGATTTCCTCATTGAAATTTAAAGGTTTATGCAGTGATATCTGTTTCCTGTTGTTTTTCTTTTATATTTGACAATAGTTAATAGAGATTAATCAATATTTGATTTGACTTGAAAGTAAGCTAATTATTGGCAGCAAATATGTCTCTGTTTTTTTTTTTCTATTCTAAAGAACTCTCTTAATTTGGTCCAAGAGAATATACGGGATGCTAATTGATGTTAGATTTGTCAGAAATATCTCTTTTCTTTATAGTATAGATACTAATTAAATTAACATTATTGACAAATGTTCTGTGATATATATTCTCATACATAAACCATGATCCATTTTTATGCAAAAGACATAGGGTTTTTTCTTATTATTTTTTTAATACAAAGATCATGGCTGAGACTTGAACCTGAGACTTTTTACAATCCACTCTCACTATTTTACTTGTGAGCCATGCCTCATTGGTTGAGAAAAGATTTAACTGGGGCGAAAGAAAAAAAAGACATAGTATGACACTTTAGGTGGCAAAGGGACATGAAATAAATATAACAAATTGAGATTTCTTAAGATAATAACTCAACTAATTTTACAATGTTTATGATGAGTTTTGAATCGAGGACCTACAACGATTCTTATAATTCCTAATCATAGAGAATGGATGGACAGAGAGAGCTTCCAACTTTTATTATATATAACATGTCGAAACCCTAATTGTGCCTCGAGACACATGTTACATTTTCATATGAAGTAAACCCCAGCATATATATATACTCTTTTTTTTCAGATATATGAATTAAACACACACCTCTTGTGTTTTTTTCAGATATATATGAATTAAATACACTCCTTATATTATGAGAAGAAAGAAGTAAAACAATACATGAAGCTATGCCCTGGGTGGACCTCAGAAATCACACGGAAGATCCGTGGCCACGCTCAACCTGCACCGCGTCTTCACTCTCCGACTCTCTCCGCCTCCAAACCTTCACCAGCTCGCCGAACCAGCGTTCACATCGGCGCGGAGCCAAAGCATACAGAGGCAGCACACAGACCCCGTAAGCCACAGAGCGCAACCAAACACGTAAAAAGTTTGAAGCAACAGAGGCAAAAGCCAAGGCCGTCGCAAGAATTGCCACACAGTGGAAGAAAGCAGTAGCTTTGCTTTGCTCTCGGTGCAAGCAGATGGCAGCGAGAGAAGCAGAGAAGGCCAGCAGCAGGAAGAAGATGAAATTTTCGAGGGGTAGTTTGGATGAGAGGGGAACTTGAATTTGAGAGAGAAGAGCCACAACAACAGAGAGAGTGAAGCTGAGGATGTTTTTGGCGAGATCTTGGCGTCTGCAGGTGTTGGCAATGGAATTCAAAAGGATGATTTGATGCGAAGGAGCGCGATTAATGTGAGGATCAGCGTCTGTAATGCTTATGATGTATGCCTCTCTTGATTCGCCATTAGAGGAAGAGAAGGAGAAGCTGCAGTTTAATGATTCATGGTAATGATGATTACTCATTGTTCAGCACAAAATATTGAGTTGATGAGGTCTCTGAAGAAGATGTTTATTTATAGCAAGTAAAAGATAGGATAGAAATTCTTTCTTTTTTGACTTCGGATCCGTTCATCTTGACAAGAAGTAGAAGAATAAGTTTGGTATACGTGTATATAAAATATATATTTTATGTTCTGTTATTGCATTGTGTTTATATGTTCTATTTCAGTAACCATAGTTTTTGGATTTAGTTGATAAGAGTCTTGCTTTAAATACTTTAAGTATCATAATCAGTCGCAGTCAGTAGGGATTGTTTGCTGTATACGATGGATATTCTTATGATTATATTTTGACTCTCTATTAGTGATAGGAAAATATATATATAAAAATAGAATATTTTGTGGCTTTAAGCTTACCTTACTCTCTGGAACTTCTTGGGAACCCGCCGGAGGTCTAATACAAACACCAGAGTATGCCGCAGAACAGTCACAAATTGGTAAGAACAAAACAAAAAGAAAGAAAGCGAGAAAACATAGATTTAATGAGGTTCAGCAATTGCCTATATCCTCGGGGCACAAAGAAAGAAAGATCTTATTCAAATCAATCAATTCAGGTTACAAATACTGGAGACAATATCCCTTTTTTATAACCATGGATCCATGAAGAAAAGGAAACCAACAGATACGAATTTAGATCAAAATTGAATCCACAATCCAAATATGAAACTGCTCAAAACCGTCATGCAGTCGACCGCACCGAGCGATCAACCGCTCTCTGTGTAGGCCCAAGTCTGCGCTCTGGCTGGTCGACCGCCCGATCGACCGCTAGTTGTGCAGAGTCAAAAAACACTTTCTGGACGATCGCCCCCGCGGTTGACCGACAGTCTTCTGCTGAGCTGCTCCCTTTAGGCGGTCGGCCGGTTGGTCGACCGCTACAACACTTTTCTCTTACTGTGCACGGCCGGTCGACCAGGCAGTCAACCCGGGCACTGTCTTCAACTGTGCTCTGTCTTTTTGGCACGCCGTTGAACTCCAAACCCTGCGCTATCTTCTCCAATGAGTTTAAAAAAACTTTACCAAAAAGATTTTACACTCTCTTCCTTTAATTCTCCATCTCGGTGAAGATTTCTCAAATATGAGCTGAACACAACAAAGTACCATGTCTACTCAACCGGGCTGCACCAGCATAATTGCCTATGTACCCCAGACCAGAAAGATCAAGCCATCCGTAGTTCATTCAAATGAGATCTACCGAACTCAAGCAACTGGAAGGATATGCAGTAACTTCTTGCAATGCCCGAACTTTACTCTCGGAACAACATTTGTAAGTATATCGGCGGGATTCTTCTTCGGGTGAATTTTCTTTAGCTCGTTGTCACCCTCATCAAGAATCTTCCAAACAAAATGAAACCTGACGTCTCGTCCTTTCATAATAAACCTGGTTTTTTGCTAAATTGATAGCACTCATGCTATCACAATTGATCTTCAATAGATCCTGATCAATCCTCAAGTCCTCAAGCAACCTTTGAAGCCAAATTGCCTCCTTCATAGCCTCTGTCATGACCATATACTCGACCTCCATAGTAGAGAAAGCAACAGTAGACTGTAGAATAAAGCGTCAACTCACTGGTGCTTGGGCCAATGTGAATTCATACCCCATCAAAGACCGGTACTTGTCAAAGTCTCCAGCGTAATCTGATTCGACATATTCGATACACTCTTGCTTAGCTGTAGTATCCTTCTTGACTACCAAACCAACATATGTGGTACCTTTGATGTACTGTAGAATCCACTTCACTGCCACCCAATGACCCCAACCAAGATCGTGCATGTATTTGCTAACCATTAAGATAGCTTGTGATAAATCAGGCATATTATTGCATACATCAAACTACCAGTCGTGCTAGCATAGGATACGTGAGATATTTACTCGCTCTCTTCAAAGTAGTAGGAGACATAGTAGCTTTTAACTTGAAACAAGAGACCAACGGTGTACTTACAGACTTTGTGTCACCACTGATGTTGAACTTCTGCAATACCTTTATCAAATACTCTTTTTGTGCCAAGCAAATCTTGCCACTTTTGCAGTCTATCTCAATCTTCATGCCTAGCACCTTCTTCACTTCACAAAGATCCTTCATCTCAAATTCAAAAGACATGTCTTTCTTCAATTTATCAATTACGGATATACTTCTGAAAGCAATGAGCATATCATTATATATAACAGTAGATAAACATACTCTCCACCGGGTAGCTTGTTGTAGTAAACACATGGGTCATAATGGCTTCGTGTATACCTCTTGACTCTTATAAAGCTGTCAAAATGCGTGTACCATTGCTTTGGCGATTGTTTTAGCCCGTAAAGATTTCTTCAACTTACACACTATATTCTCTTTTCCTGCAGTCTTGAACCCCGTAGGCTGAGACATAAAAGTCTCCTAAATAAGATCGCCATGGAGAAACACGGTCTTTATATCAAGCCGACCAAGCTCCAACTCATACTATGCTACTAGTGTCAACAAAATTTAAATGATGAGTGCTTTACAGCAGGTGAGAATATCTCATTGTAGTCAATGCATTCTCATTTCGTATTGCCTTTAGCTACCAATCTGGCCATGTAGCATAGAGTATCACCATTTAGAGATCATTGTTTCTTTGCGAACACCCACTTACAACCAATAGCCTTCAACCAATAGCCTTCTTTCTCTTGGGCAATTCTGTCAATTCTCAAGTGTCATTCTTGTGAAGAGAGTTCATCTCTTCCATCATAGCATCCTTCCACATATTGGACTTCGAACTGATTTCAGCTTTTCTATATGTAGACGGGATCGCCTCCTCAATGACTAAAAGAGCATAGGTCACAATCATATTTGTAGCGAGCTATTTTTCATTGAAAATTGCTGTTCGTGGGAAAACTTACAAAGAGAGATCGAGGAGCGAAATTACAAGTAATTCTTTACAGAAAGTAAAAGAAAATTATAAGTAGATCTCCTCTGAGATTTCTGGAAAAGTGTGCCAGTGAGAGTCTGATCAGCGCGCGATCACTTTGTCCCATTGACGATGCGAGCGATCGATCTTCGAATACTACTGCTTGGGAATTCCTTCTCGCCTGGTTCCAGAGATTCTTTGAAAGGGGAAAGATCTTAGGGTATTAGCACCGTGAATTTATCCTTATAGGATTAGAGAAGTAATTCTCTGAATTCTTGGAAGCGAGAGAGTAGATCTCTTATTGGCTTAAGCTTTAAAGCCACCAAAAAAGCTTATGCTTTTCAAAGCCTCTTGGACTTGAATTTCTTCAATCCCGTGAGCCTATTGGACTTGAATCTTTTCAAGACCCTGAGCCTAGCCTACTAGTGGGCTATTTATAGGCTCAATAGGGAGTTATGATTTCCTTGATGGTCTCCCCTTAATGAGGGATCATGGGTGTAACTACCCATAATTATCCTTAATTGGCTCCTCTTAATGAGGGATTATGGGTATAACTACCCATTAACTTCCCCCACTAACTTAGTGGGGCGGTTACTTTCCTCGTGCGGAGCTAGCCTCTTCCGGAGAAGGTATCAAGGAAGCTTCTAGCGAAGCTATAATTAGCTTCAGGAGAAGCTGTAAGTTAGCTCTCTGTGGAGCTATGAAAAGCTTCATGCGAAGCTATCTAAAAAGCTTCCGGCGAAGCTAGAATTAGCTTCCGACGAAGCTAGAATTTAGCTCTCTATGGAGCTATGAAGAGCTTCATGAGAAGCTATCAAGAAAGCTTCTGGCGAAGTTAGAATTAGCTTCAAGCGAAACTGTAAGTTAGCTCTCCGTGGAGCTATGAAGAGCTTCATGTGAAGCTATCAAGAAAGCTTCCGACGAAGCTAGAATTAGCTTCAGGTGAAGCTGTAAGTTAGCTCTCTGTGGAGAGCATCAAGGCGAATCTAGACAAACTTAGCCTCTCAGGCGAGGCTATCCCCTTGAGATCATGTGATGCTAAGTGTTGAACTAACTCAGCATCTTAGGCCTGCTTAGGTCTCTTCAAAGGCAACCTTGGCTTACTGTCTGCTTCACTGGATTAGTAGAATCCAAGTCGCTGATTTGTCTCTCAGAGATGGGCAAAAACTGGCCGTCAGCTTGTCTGTGACTTGTCTTTGTAAATGCCGACAAATTAGACGTCGTTCAGACCGGTTGGAAAGCTGTCTGAGAGTTTGTCTTTTTTGAGTGTCAACAAGACCCCCTTCAAAGTTTTCGTAAATTCGCAATGGGATGGTTCTGATTTCAAAATACTTTGAATTGCCTCGGGTGTTCAAAAGGGAGAGCATTCACTAAGTAGAATTCCCTAAAGAAATTAGAACTTTGACTGAAAATTATTCAGAGGTTAGGAACGTGATAAAATCAGTCTGAGTATGAGAACTCACTGGGGACAAAGGAGAGCAGATCCAGGAATCCATCTGTTCAGAGGTAATGTAGACATAACAGATTCAGAATCGCTAGAAAAGAGGGTTCGGTGTTCAGAGGTGATAAACTGGACATAACGGCGAGAAGAGTCCCAACCGGACAGGAAAGTTAGATCTGGATATCCGTCAGTTCAGAGGTGACAAACTGGACATAACTGATTAGGAATCACCAGACACAAAGCCTTGTCGTCTAGAGGTAACGAACTGGACATAACGACAAAGAAAGGTGCGATTGGATATTCATCGGTTCAAAGGTGACGTACTGGACATAACCGATTAGAAATTTTCAAAGTCAGAGTGTTTACTGTTCAGAGGTGACAAACTGGACATAACAGTAAACAAAAATTAGAGACTTGGCTATCTGTCGGTTCAGAGGTGATTGACTGGACATGACCGACTAGAAATTACCAAACTCGGAATGCTTACTGTTCAGAGGTGACGAACTGGACATAACAGTAAACAAAAAGCGGAGGCTTGGCTATCTGTCGGTTCAGAGGTGATTGTCTGGACATGACCGATTGAGAAGCCACCAAGCTCAAAATTTTGTCATTGAGAGGTGACAAACTGACATGATGATAAAATGAAGGTGAATCCGGTTTTAGGGACCCGTCTATTCAGAGGTGATAAACTGGACATGATAGACTAAGACACACTAAACTATGAATCCGCTGCCAGAGGTAGTTGCATTAACTTAGCAGCTAGCCCACTAGGAACTGCAAGGGTGATTTGGATCTGGGCACTCGTCGGTTCAGAGTTAATATGAACATGACTAACTAAGAGACATCAGGCTCATAATTCACTATTCAGAGGTAGTCGTATTAACATGACAGCAAGAACTCCCAGCCCTGACGGGGGAAGGAGAACCAAGTTATGAACTCGTCTTTTCAAAGGTGATGAACTAGACATGACAGTTAGAGTACCATAAAAGGGAGGGATCTAGGCATCCGTCGGTTCAGAGGTAATTTGGACATAACTGATTGGAAGTGACTAGACTCAGAGACCTACCGTTCAGAGGTGGCGAACTGAACATAACGGCAAAGGAGTAGTCCCTACCAGGCTGGAAGATGAGACTTGGTTATCTGTCTGTTCAGAGGTAACATGGACATAACTGATTGAGAAACCACCAAGCTTAGGATTTCTACCGTTTAGAGGTGACAAGCTAGACATGATGGTAAAAGAAATAATTCCACTAGAGGAAATAGGATTTGATCATAAATTCCGTGCGAAAATTGGTACTACCCTTGAATGCAATTTGGAAGAAATTGTCAGAGGTGTATTGTTAACGTGACAACCAAGAGAGTCCATTGGGGATTTGAAAGGAAAATAATAGACTTTGAGGGGAGTCTACCAGAAACTCGCTGAGGAGTTTGAAAATGAATCCCATAAGAGATTATATGTCAGAGGTAATCATTAACGTGACAAAAAGAACTCTGTGAGATTCGGTAGGGAAGGGATTATTCCCTAAAAAGTTGTCAGAGGTAATCATTAACATAATAACCAAATCTCTTGCTGGGAAATTTGAAAAGAGATTTTGTTGGAAGTGATCGTGACAGCTCTCCAATTTGGGATTTGTAAAGCAACCTTTTAGAGGTGTGATGTTAACTTGACAAGAATTCATTTACTGTTAGAGATGTTTGAACATAACAGTAATTTGAGTTGACCTGTCATTCTATTGAAGAGAATGACAAGTGGAGTTTGATCTGCTAGGAATATTAGCAAGATCCGCCATCAAAAGGTTTTACTGTCAGAGGCGTGAGCTTTAAGCATGACAGTTCTAATCTGTGATTCATTTCATTGAGAAAATGAATACAGCCATTTATAGTTCTACCATTCCATGGACGGGAATTGGTAGGGGACTTTGGTGAAAAAAGTGGGATCAGGTCCCTTAGAATTTTTAGCAAATCCTCAGCTGTCAACGAATTTGGTATGTCTTTATCAAGTACCGTTTGAGCTGGGCTAGCCATACTATTCCCCTCAGTATGATGAGTTATTGAGAATTTTATTTTGGGCTTAAAAGCTAATATTTTCCTCTAGCCTTATTCACCGAAGGCTTCAGATCGTGTCACATGAAGTGAACATTTCTGTATTCCACTGGTGATCTCTAAAATCTCGCTGGGGATTAAAGAGTTAAGTCTAAATTTCATGGGGAATTTGTCCGTAAATCGACATTTCTTGTGGAGCGTCACCTTTTGTTCATCAAGACTCTGATTCTCAGCTAATCTTCGTGTCTAGATATGGAGTACAAACTTCACAGGAAATATATCGAGTAAGTGGAGATTCCTCGTGAAGTTTCACTTTTGTTCGTCATAATCAAGATTTTAATCACAGCTAATTATTGAATCTGAACATGAATGTAGAAACATTAGAAAGGTCCTGCAAGGATGCATCACGAACCTTCTACGATGAATTCGACTCATTCAAGATCGTCGTGAAGCCGAATTGATTTGCCAAAAGAAGAATGCAGAGATGGTTGAAATTGATTCCACCTGTGGAAATGGACTCCTTGAGGAGATGAAACAGTCAGACGTGCTCGACTTGATGATCAGAGGTGTAATGTTAACATGATCATGCATAGTACTTCTTTGATCAGAGGTATAGTGTTAACGTGATCATGGTTAGCACTTGTCATTGATTGGCATCAGGAGTGTGTCACCGTTTGGATTCGCTAGGCGATAAGCTCCACTCGAGTAGACTGCCTCTACTATGAAAGGTTGTCCTTATTTGATTGGTGGAAAGACATATTCCAACCCCCTGCGCGTTTCCCGACGTCATTGGTTGTTGTGTCTCATCGGGGGTCTGGTTGTACTGTCGTAATTATTATTTGCCAGACCTAATGCCTATCAGCTATCAAATAGCGGCTAAAATGATTGTCTCCTCTTTAGAACTGCTGAGAGGAGTTGCTAGTGCGGTGTCATCTGCTGCGTGAGACATTGCAAGACTTGCATTTAGCTTTGGACTGCCTTGAGTCCTATTGCTTTAGCCGTTTACGGGATAAGACCCATGGCTTTTGGAAGTAGAGTTGACTACCTTCATACTCCCTTTCAGGATAGGAGTTAGGCAGTGGCCTTTTTATGTTCTGACTTCAGAGTCAAAACACCTGCTTCAATTAGTCCTTGAATTTTATCCTTAAGGACATTGGACCTGCAAGTAGGATGATGAACCATCCTATGGAAAAGACAATAGTTGGGATTGTTCATTCATCCCACTTCATCTGGGTGTCTAACCTCTAGCAACTTGAGCTTGTTGCCTTTTTTTGAGCAAGTGGAAAAGTGTCACCACATGCTCATCTTTGAAGGAGTATTATCTCTGATACTCTGATGTCCTGTTGGAGTTACCTTTCTTTGATTGAGTTCCTCCATAGACTTTCAATGCTGATGTATCAGAAGATTCAGTCGTGTCATAGCTTTTGTTGTTGATTCCCCACCTGCTTTTGGGGTCTCAAATTTTTTTGCTGATTTTTCAGCTATCTCGGCTTGTTCAATAAGCTCCTTCCAAGTGTGGGCTCTGACGGCTCCCATGCGAACTTTCACTTTGTCGAGAAAGTTATGCCTACACATCTGAAGCAACATGGGCAAAGGCATACCTGCAGGGCACATGAGAGAAAGATTGCGAAATCTCTCTATTGAATCCCGTACAGATTTTTCCTCCTTTCTGGACTGCCGAAAGGAGTGTGTCCATGGTCACCTCGATATCATCCTCGTAGAATCGGGAGAGGAATCGGGTTTCCAAGTCAAGCCAGAAATTGATGGAGTTTGTGATCAGAAGTAGTAAATGTGCTAATTTGGCGAGCTCTTGCCATCATACGAGTGCAACGTTGGTGGCTTGAACTTTGGCAGATATGGGACTGAATCCCATTCCAAGGGGTAAGGACAAACTGCCCCTACTTTCTTCAGTTCATCCCTTTGGGCCAGGGATGCGATCTGAGCTTGGATGACTTTGATCACCTTGGCATCGAATGAAGAGCCCTCCTTTGAATGACCGGTCTTGGGAGGTTCATTGTAGTTGTTCTTCTCATTTTTGTGATTACTACCGTTGTGTTATCATTCTTTCGGCTTGTTAGGAGCTGAGCCAATATTTGCTGGATATTGTCTGATCGAGCCAAACCTACACAGAAAAATAAAGAAATTTAGAACAGTGCTAGGTCCTCAATTCTACCGTGTAGCCTAGGGCTAACGGTCGTAATCCACAGAGAGAGACAGCGATGGAAGCGTTATGCAAGTTTCTTCTTTTAATTTACAAAAAACTAATTAATATTTATCTTCTCAGTTTATAAAAAGAAAATAAAAAAATTAAGTTAAGTTAAGAGAAGATGGTAGAAGAAAAGATTGTGGTGTTGTTGTTTTATTTATAAAAAAAAAGGAAAGATAAAAAAAAAAGAATTATAACTCTTAAACAAAAAGAGTACTTACTTCTACCGTTGAATCATAGCAAAGACTTACCTCAGCATGAAGTAAAGTAAAGTAGTATAAAAGAATAAAATAAAGCAAGGCTTCGACGAGATCGAGCACAATGAAGAAAAGTGGGAAACCTCCATTGATTGTCACCTTCAATATAAGCTTCTTGAAGAAAGGATTACAATAGTGTCACTCTATAATAACTCTTCCTCTCTTTTAATTATGTAACTCTCTCTAACCTAGGCTAAAAAGAAAACTAAAAGAAAATAAAAATTACATTGAAGAAGAAAAGAAAAATCTAAAGTAAAGCTCTCTCTGAAGTGGTGCCCTTTCTGCCTTCGAGGTATGAGGGTATTTATAGGAGAAAACCAGAGGGATAGAACGCGTATGAAGATAAGAAGATCTAGATATTTCTGAATTTGAATTATCCCCTTATCTCCAAACTAAATTTGATTTATCCAGAAATTTAATTCTGATCTGCACACTGTTGGCGTGTTGATTGCTGAATATTACTTATCAAATGATAGAATTGGAATGAGTGATCAACAGAAAAATTATAGCCCTCTTTCTGTAGCATCTTGAATCATCAGATTTGACCTTCGGTAACCAAAGTTATGATTAAAATGCTAAACTATATCCAGCCTGAATCCAAATTTAAATTGCTTCATCTCATTCGTTGATCTTCTCTCTATCCATTTATCCTCTTTGATTTTCAGTTTATCTTCTAGAATTGATAAGATATTCACTTATCTTCAGCGAAACAGATAGGGTCTTCAAACAATCCATTTTTCTCTTAAAATTAGATAATATTATCTTATCTGATATATCCAGTTTTTAGATAAGATAGCTTCTAGAACCTTTGAATTTGAATCGACCCCCTTTCTTTTGAACTTTTGAATTTAATTGGATAAATTTCATGATTATCTTCTCCCTATCATACCCTGCATGAATTAGGACATTAAGACATGTTATTTACAATATTCATTACAGAATATATGTAGGAATGTAATAATATTTATGCAATATATGTGTCCAAACACACCCCCACACTTATCTTTTGCTCGTCCTCGAGCAAAACAAAGAGAGAAGAAAAACCAACCTAACTCACTTTCGTAGGAATCACGGTTGCACTTAGCACATGCAACAAGCCGTTAAACCTCTAGGTTACCCCTAGAGGACGAGTTTTGTCTCGTGAGGGTTTTCAGTGGATTGCACCCACAAAACCATGAAGAAAAAAAAATGAATTGTTAGTATTTTTTTTAAAAAAAACGCATTTTGAAAGGAAAAATATTTGAAGTGTTAATATAAAATTTCAAGTAATCTATAAGTCATAGGATTATCAAAACTTAGTCATTCCTAAACTTAGCCTTTATTCAAAAACTTGTTTTCAATTAAGGTAAGGATTAAATTGTATTTCTCATCTAGTCTATTATTTTACCCTAAGTCATATGCATTTTGTGACCGTGAAAATTTGGCTTAGGATTCATCAACTCTAACTCTTATGCCTTATTATTTTCCTTTCTTTTTTTCCTTTTTTTTTAATTTATGGCGGTAATATCCCTTAGCTCTATTAGGCTTTCTAATTCGCCCATGTAACGAGCCTTAGTCGGTGACTTCCAAACCAGACGGTTTTAGGGCACCGGGTGAGAAAGCACCCCAAGGACTTAGGACTCGAGAAAACAAGGCCACAAACTAAGGATTTTTATTTATATGGACCACTTTAGACGTGAATATTTATGCTTTATGCGGCACAAATACCCAGCTTAATCAGAGAATTTTTTTTTGATATATGTACATATATATATATATATATATATATATATATATATATATATATATATATATATTTATATAAGGCATAAGAATCTTTATTTTAGAACCCTAAGAGTGTAAGTGTATAAAGTATGCATATTTCATCAAGGTAAAAATCAAGACTAAATTACTTTTTCAATTTTTCTTTCTAACTTCAAAATTAAACAAATATTTTATTTTGACCAAGTATAAGAAATCCTAATTATGATCCTCTTATTCCTTAAAATTAACTTAATTTTTTACAAAAATAAGTCAAAGTATTATTTTCCTTTTCAAAAAGTTTTAAAGAAAGTTTTTTTTTTTAAGTTTTAAAGAAAGATTTTTTTTTTTTTTTTAGATTAGTGAAGTTAGCATGTTAGTAAACCCTCCCCCATAATTAACTCATGCATTGTCCTCAATATATGAATGAAATGCAATAATACATGAAAAAAAGAGAAAGGGAAGGAAAATTGTCACCTCAAGGTGGTGGTTCCGGTGGTGGTCTTATTGGGCCAAGCGTTTCTGTCCAATCTAGATACTGTAGATTTTCATGGAACCAATCTTTCATAACCTCTTTCCTATTAGCATTTTTATACTCCCCAATATGAATAGGATCGTGCAATTTCCTAGCATGAAAATGTTTCCGGTTATATGACCAGTCTTGGGATATCATCACAGAATCATATTGATTTAAACCTTGGTCCAACAATGAAATGTGATTTTGTAGAATGGATGATTTGGGCTCAACAATGGAAGGAATAGAAACCAAAACTGACTTGGGAATAAAACTCAAATCAAGTTTAGGTTCGAGAGTCAGAGTTAGTTCATGAGTTTTGTCCAAATCATGGAATTGAAGTTCACATTCATTTCCCAATAATGGAATGTGACTATCCAAAATAAGTGGTTCATGTTCAAGCTCTATAGGGATAGGAATCAGTGTTGGCTTCAGAATTAGATCCGAATCGGGTAAGGATACCGGAGTCAACGTAGATTCAAAAGTGAAATTGAATCACAATATTGAAAATCGGTGTCACATTCATCTTCAAGTTCAATCTCATTGAAATGAAAACTTGCCAATTTGTCAATGGGTTGATATTGGTCAAGTTCAAAATTATGTGGTGAAATCGAATCTTGGTTAGAATCTCCAAGATACCATGATCCTTCGTCAATATGGCTAGGAGAATCAGGAGTGGTCAAAAATGTGTTAGGTAGAGTTTTCTCATTCCTATCAATAATTGTTTTGACCAAATGACTCACTTTTGCTTCTAACCTATTAAGAGATTGGAGATGATCCATTTGGGATTGAATACAATCATTTTGGGACTGAATCATGAATTCCATATTCTTTTCTAAGTCAAGAGGTTCTTCTTGTTGTGATTGGACTTGGAAATTAGAGTAAGGATCTTGGATTTGGGAATTGTTTGGAGAATTGAGTCCGCTATGATTTGTACTTGTCGTGTAGACTCAAGGAAGGCTTCAAATGTCTTTTCTAAAGAAGATTTCTCTTCTATATGCTGGTTTTGGTATAGATTATATGAAGTTGTCTGTTGGTAAGGTTGTTGATAGTAAGACTCGGGGGAGTTGTATCCCCACTGACTCGGTGAAGAGTAGTGATGATTGTCTTATTCTTGTTCATAGTACTGGGATTGGGGCATATATTGATTCAAATAAGACCAATATAGAATACTTGGTTGGTTAGAGTTAAAGTTATGTAATGCCGGGTTGGTAATATCTGAATTGAAAGAGGTTGGGGTGAAATATGGATTTGAGTTATAATCAGAATAATTGTAATTATAATCCATTTTCACAAGAACAAACAAAAACAAACAAATAAACAAACAAGAAAATAAAGAAAAATCTAGCCTATGTTAGGGTAGAGCTTAGACCTAGACGACTCCTAACTGTTGATTATCCACAAGAGGTATATTGCAGAACCTGACCACAAGTTAATCGGCCAGGTAGGGGCAAGATTGGTGGGAGGTGTCCGTGCCTAAGCAACGGGCCTAATTATGCTAAACCACCAGCCTTCAGGGTTTCGCCCCTCAATCCCTAACTTTAGACACCGATTTGGCAAGAGTCAACTTCTAACAACTTCCCCCTTAGGTCAATCCCTATTTGAGTCCGAGATATCCCTAGGGCCAACGTCTACTTAAATTTAAGTTAGGATGGGTTAGTGAGTGAGGAGATGATTTTTGGGCCAAGGAAGGGTAATGACTTCCCCACCTTATCTTGTTTAAGGATATGCCCTTAGATCATTTTTATGCTCATGTGCAAGTATATAGCAAAAATAACACCCAAGCAATACAACATACAAGTGTGTTTCTAAAGCTATATGCAATGCAGACGTACCTTTTTCTCCAGCACTCTTCAACAGTAATGTAAAGAAACGAAATAGACAGATGCCTAAGATGCAAGAGTCTAACATTTATTAGCATTTACAAAGCAACAAATTACTGTTGATTATAAATATGTACAGAGTGAGTTAAACAGATAAACTAATAACTGCAGAGAGTTAATATCTGAAAAGCAACCTGCAAGAGACTATAGTTAGTAGTTCACCACAGTTGTGGGCTCTGATGCTCTGCCTTCTTGGACAGAGGCACAGAGTAGCAATATGTCCACTGCATCTCCTAGTTTTGTGTAATTAGCCCCTGTACACCGAAATAAAGAAGAAAGGGATTAATTTGTAAAATAAATTAAAAAGAAAGAAAACTTACCGTCCCCCCGGCAAGGGCGCCAAAATTTTGATCGAGCCAACCTGCACATGAAATAAAGAAATTTAGAACAGTGCTAGGTCCTCAATTCTACCGTGTAGCTTAGGGCTAACGGGTTGTAATCCATAGGGAGGGACAGCGATGGAAGCGTTATGTAAGTTTCTTCTTTTAATTTACAAAAACTAATTAATATGTATCTTCTCAGTTTATAAAAAGAAAATAAAAATATTAAGTTAAGTTAAGAGAAGATGGTAGAAGAAAAGATTGTGGTGTTGTTGTTTTATTTTAAAAAAAAGGAAAGACCAAAAAAAAAGAATTATAACTCTTAAAACAAAAAGAGTACTTACCTCTACCGTTGAATCATAACAAAGACTTACCTCAGCATGAAGTAAAGTAAAGTAGTATAAAAGAATAAAAGAAAGCAAGGCTTTGGCGAGATCGAGCACAATGAAGAAAAGTGGGAAACCTCCATTGATTGTCACCTTCAATATAAGCTTCTTGAAGAAAGGATTACAATAGTGCCACTCTATAATAACTCTTCCTCTCTTTTAATTATATAACTCTCTCTAACCTAAGCTAAAAAGAAAAATAAAAGAAAAATAAAAATTACATTGAAGAAGAAAAGAAAAATCTAAAGTAAAGCTCTCTCTGAAGTGGTACCCTTTCTACCTTCGAGGTATGAGGATATTTATAGGGGAAAACCAGAGGGATAGAACGCGTATGAAGATAAGAAGATCTGGATATTTCTGATTTGAATTATCCCCTTATCTCCAAACTAAATTTGATTTATCCAGAAATTTAATTCTGATCTGCAGGCTGTTGGCGTGTTGATTGCTGAATATCACTTATCAAATGATATAATTGGAATGAGTGATCAACATAATAATTATATCCCTTTAAGTCTTCTTTCTGTAGCATCTTGAATCATCAGATTTGACCTTCGGTAACGAAAGTTATGATTAAAATGCTAAACTATATCCAGCCTGAATCCAAATTTAAATTGCTTCATCTTATTCGTTGATCTTCTCTCTATCCATTTATCCTCTTTGATTTTCAGTTTATCTTCTAGAATTGATAAGATATTCACTTATCTTTAGCGAAACATATAGGGTCCTCAAACAATCCATTTTTCTCTTGAAATTATATAATATTATCTTATCTGATATATCCAGTTTTCAGATAAGATAGCTTCTAGAACCTTTAGATTTGAATCGATCCCTTTTCTTTTGAACTTTTGAATTTAATTGAATAAATTTCATGATTATCTTCTCCCTATCATTTCCTGCATGAATTAAGACATTAAGACAAGTTATTTGCTATATTCATTACATAATATATGTAGGAATGTTATAATATTTATGCAATATATGTGTCCAAACATTGTCCAAGGCTTCTTGCTGGGCGTTGGAAGTTTGCTCTTGTGCTTCTATGCGATGACAAAGATCATCATTGTTGTTGTTATCCGCCATGTTAGCTGATACAAACCTTGCCTGAACAGAGCTGATGGTGGCAGATGAAGCATAGCCGCTGGCTTCTTCTTCATCGTCAGACCATTGGAATTGGTGTGTTTCCATTATGTTTGCAAAGGGGAAAACTTACAAAAAAGAGTTTGAGGAGCTAATTACAAGTATTCTTAAAAAGATTACAAGTAGATCTCCTCAGAGATTCTGGAGAAGTGTGCCGATAGGAGTCTGGTCAGCGCGCGACCACTTTGTCCCTTTGACGATGCGAGCGATGAGATTCCCTTCTCGCCTGGTTCGGGGAATCAGAGAATAGAAGGTTGGTAGAACCCTCTTGCTGCTTCTCAAAATCGCCTTCAATAAGGAATTCCTTCTCGCCTGGTTCCGGAGATTCCTTGAGAAGAAGGACGATGTTAGGGTATCAACACCCTGGATAGAGAAAGCAATTCTCTAAAAGGTCTCTGAATTCGAGAGCGCACGGTGCGTTATGAAGAAGCCTCTGCTTGTGGAGCTCTTCTGCGCATTCTCCTTCTCCTTGTGCCCCTGGTGGGCTATTTATAGGGAGAGCAAGGGTATAATCGTCCCCTTTGAAGATATAAAAATAGATTGAACCGAATCTGTTTGAATTTGGAAGTAGCCTTGCTGCGAGGCTAGGATAGCTTCTGCGGAGCTAGAAATGGCTGGTCGGTTGATCTTCTTGATCCTTTCCATATCGTTGGAAGATTTCCCTTGATCTCTTTACTCGTTTTAGGAGAGTCAAGAGATTGTGGCAATCAACTGCCAAATTTGATCTCTGATTTGATCTTAATTGGATTTGATCTGATTGGATCCGATCTCATCCGGAGATTTGATTGGTCAAAGGTTGACCGTAGCAGACCAACAGCGGAGCTGCCCGTATTGAGTTCGTAGCGGAGCTAGAGGTAGCTTCTGGCGAAGTCCGAAAGAAACCCTTTGGCGGAGCTGGAAGTCCTCTGTGGCGAAGTTGCGAGTTAGCTTCCTGGCGAGGCTTTGAATGGCTTCGAGGCGAAGTCGAGTGATATTAGCCTCTCAAGCGAGGCTATCCCTTTGGGTTCATGTAATGCTAAGTGCTAGCATCTTAGACCTGCTGAGGTCTGTTCAGAAACAATCCGGGTTCACTGTCTGCTTGCTGGATCAGTGGAGTCCAAGTTGCTTCCCTGTCCCTCGGGGATGGGTGAAAACTGGTCTTCAGCTCGTCTGTCACTTGTCTTTTGTAAATGTCAACAAGTTTAGACATTGTTCGGACCAATAAGAATCTTGTCTTTTTTAAGTGTCACAAGACCCCCTTCAAAGTTTTTGAAAGTCTGCAATAGCTCAGACTTCGAAACACTTTGAACTGCTTTGATCGGTGGTGTATGGAGAATGAACGTCGCCATGATGGTTGAGTTCAGCTTCGCTTTGAATCCTGCTTTGGGATGTAGATTCGCCGAGGAATCATGTAGACTCGCGTCTGGGTAGCTTCGCATGCGAGTAGCCCCGCATCTGGGCTTCTGAAGATATGTTCGCTTGGGAGCGCATGTCGCTTTCCCGAGACCAACTGCCGTGGGTCGATTTTCAAGGAAGATTTTCTCCTTCTCTTGCGCTGACCGGGAAGATATTCTCCGATTTGCACGTTTCCAAGGGAGGATATTCCCTTTCTTCAAGGCGCCATAAGTGCCTTTTATGAGGGAGACGTTTTCTCCTTCGCACGGTTCCAAGGGAAAACCGTCCCTTTTATCAAGGCGTAATAAATGCCTTAAATGCGCTCGTGTTTCCACGCTTGAGGCAAGAGCGCTCAGGCCATGGGGCCTATAAATAGGACACTTGAAGTCCTCTGAAGAGAAGTGCTTTGCCTCTCTTCTCTTCTCTTGGTTTGAAAGAGATACTCAGATCTCTGAACTAGTGGGAATGCCCACTCTGGTCATTATCCGGCCAAGGACCGGTAAGTCTTGATCGTTCAACGACTTCACCGATTTTAGGGAATTCATCTCCCTTAATTCAGCTTCAGCAGCTGCTTCAGGGATTAGCTTCCCTTGTTCTCCATTTAACTGATCTGCAGAAAGGATAGCTTTCCAGCGAAGCTATCATCTTGACTTGATCAGAGGAAGATCACTGCACATTAAGTCCGCTACGCAGGCAGAACTTGGGACTTGGTTTCTTCAAAGTTGAGCCAGTCTTGCATATAGGCAGAGCTAAAACTGTGTCCCACAGGATCAGTCTGGCTTAGCCATATAGGCGAGGCTAGGACTTGGCGTTTGCTGAGCCAGCTCATCAGTGCTGTGCAAGCGAGGCTTATCCTCTGCTTTACTGAAACTGGATCGCTTCGACCCAAAAGATTTGGCTTAGTTCTTTTGTAGCCTCTCCTGTGCTTAGTTGCTAATCTGTTCTGATTTGCCTTGCAGTAGGCTATGTTCGCCAATCTTGCGACTTGATGGAAGGAACCATAAAATTGCCTTATGCTTCCCCAGTTGAAGCTTTATTTTTAAGCAGGAGGAACAATTCGGGGCAGCGGGTGCGTGTCCCAGAGGCCGTTGGCAGCCTCTTACCCGAGATGATTCGTTCTGAGGTGAGGTTGGTGGCCGCTTTGTCGGAGATGATCCGCTTCGGGATAGTGGACGTCACCTGTGAGATCACTGGCATCATTGCCAATTCCCATTATAGGTGATCTGATGTGTTGGCGGCGATAAGTTTTATTGCCAGGCTTCAACAAAAATGACCTCGCTTTCCAGTGGCAAAATCTGTCATTTTTGTGGAGAATAATGGCCGTGTCTCCGTGACACAACTGGTTATGGCTTTGTGTAGGAGGAAGGCCTTTCGTGTCCAGTCGATCTGACTTAGAAGCAGATAAAACCGCTTGTATGCTTTTTGTGCAAATGACCCTGTCGAGCCACTGAATGTGTTGTATGAAACACAGCTTTGATGTAATATCAATGTACTCTTCCTTTTAAATCAATGAAAGTTCATCTCTTGATTATCTGATCTTTGCTTGCTTTCATTGAAAATTTGGCTATAGCGGAGCTAAACTGTATGCGGAGTTAAGGGTATAGTCCCTTCTTTGAATGAACTTCGCGAAACTGGTATGTCCGCGAACAGCGCCTTTTTAAGGGGCTAAGATAAGCCTTTCGGCGAAGTCCCTGAAGGATTGCGCGAAGCCCGCATTTTAATCCAGGGCGAAGTTAACCCTTAGTGGGATCGAAGCAGCGCTTCTCGGGAAGACGCTTCGGGTGGCGCTTCGAATTAATTCGAAGCGGCGGCGTACGCCCTTTTCGAGGCCTCGTTTCAGGCGCTGATTGGCCTATAAAAGCCCGATCGGGCTGAGCAGGAAAAGATCTCCTTTTTCAGAGAAATTTCTCGACTTTCCCTCTTCCTCTTCCTTCTTCGTTCAGAGAACTTTGAGAACTCTTGTAGCTCTTCAATGGCGCCCAAAAGACGAGCGGGGAAAGAAGTGGCGACTTCTGCAACGGAGGGTCCTCCTCCTCCTTCGGTCATCGAGCGACCAATCGCCGGTAAGAGACTTTCTCTCCTAATTAGAGACTGCGGTCTTTCTCTTTAAAGCCAGTATTTGGCTTATCAGGACGATGGAATATGGTCTGTTCTCGTTAGGGAACTCGTTTCCCTGAATTTCCCTATCTTCCTTGTACATGGAATTAAGAACTGAATAGTTCTTCTTTAGGCTTCCGTACGAAGCCATTACTTGGGCTGTCTTCGTCCTGTTTGAGGAACAGGACTCGGTCTGTTCCTTCAGTCATGGCCACTAAGGATGACTCTTGACCATAGTGCCCTCTTGGTGACGTCAGCCCTTAGGGCTATACCACTTCCTGCTTAAGCGAAGTTGGTACTTAGACGTTTTCTGCAAAATGCAGATTTGTCTGCGAGATCAAGCTTTGTCGAGGCTGTCGCCTCACTGGCCTTGCTCACGGGGCGAGGCTACGCCTTGGTGAATTTTATATCTCCATCTCTGCTTGATTGTTGAACTAATCATAGTTCTCTTCCCTTTTCTTTCTTGCAGTGCCTTACACCCCTGGTCCCTTGAATAGTCTGTTTGGGATGACCAGCCGAACGGATGGCAATATCAGCCTTCAATTCTATGGCCAGGCTTCTCTCTTTAGTGAGCGGAGTTCCGTCGTCCGGGACACGCTTATCCATGGTGGAGACCCGCTCACCATGAGGAGTATTCTAACCACCGCTCCTCTCGAAGACATCGACCGTCGACTTATAAAAAGCCCATTTCATGTTCGGAGATGCCGCGCCCGATCCTGATCGCCAATTGCAGGCAGGCGAGGGACAGTGGATCTTCGAGTTGGATGGCGAGAAGTTTTATCTTCCGTCTAACAAGCGGCACTTTCCTTTGTCTTCTTTTGAGTGTGTAACTCAGGCTCGGAAGATGGCATGGGGCGTGAGCCGAAGTGTCGAGTCCGTCCATGTCGGGAGATTGAAATCTCAGTCTCCTGGTTTTTCAAGGGCGGGCCCTCCTCACAACATAATAGGCCTATATCCTGGAAACGTGTCGCGGGAACTTCCGGTGGGGAGAGAATCCGGCTGTGGCGCAAACCTTTGGCACCCAATTCTGCGCAGTTGACGGGAACTATCCTGCCACTGACTTCAGGACTCCCGGTTGGGTTCATCCCCCAAAGACATGGTGGGCGGACCTAACCAACTATATCCTCGCTCACTTCGAGGAGGACTTGGAGAAGTTGAACCTCTATGAGGCCGTAAGGGCGACCTGCTACGGCATTGATATGAAGGTGGCGTGCTTCTACGCCATCCTGAGTCATATTGCCCAGCTTCGGGACCTTCTTCACCCCAGTTGGCGAGTTGGGCATGACCTTGCACGAGATGAGGGAAATCTCTGCCTTGCCTTTCGGGTCTCTCCCGTATGAAGAGTACTTTCCATGCGAGACGGAGTTGGCTCTTCTGGAGAAGCAGGAGCCTGCTTTATTTGAGACTTATCGGGAGTTAATGTGCCACATTTGTTCCAGCATCCATGGTGGCAGCAAGGGTAGCTCGAAGAGCTTGAAGAACTGGGGGAGTTACCTATTCCCAGATATGAAGAATGCTCCTGAGGCAGCTCATTGTGGAGTTGCAGATGGCGACATTTTTGAACGGATGGAGGTATGCCTCCAAAGGGATATTGTCATGACAGAAGACGATGGTCCCTATAAGAAGGGTGATGTCCTTCGGAGCTTTCACCATCAGGCTCGTCACCGATGTCCCAGAAGGCACTGTTGGCCGGTTTCTTAACCGTCTGGTTGAAGAAATGCGTAGTGTCATCTTCCTCGGGTGACATCGTCCACCCGAATGTTTTGCTACCTGCCGTTCGCTTGGTCCATGGCCACCGTCTGGGTCTCCTTCCGGCCATGGTGTGCTGTATTCAAAGAGGCCTTCGCGCATTAACGGAGGCTTTCTGCAGGCCACCGGCGACGAGGCGTGGGAAGAGTGCCATCCTGCCTTGTGATGGACTCAATCCTCTGCCCTACACTTACTTAATGGCGTGGTTTGCCTTGCACTGTCCTTCTTTGATTGAAGCTGGAGAGGACCCTCCGCAAGGTGTTCGAATGGCTCTTCTCCGCCGATTCGAAGGATGTTCCTGGCTGAAGACCTACGTGGCCGAGCCCGCAAGTTAGTGCGTCGTCATGACGCTTACAACCTATTCCGCTGTTTTCCTCGCATTCGGGGCGCAGGATACGACGAGGAATTCCGAGATGCGGAGTCAGGACGGTCTCCCATGAGTCGAGGGATTTTTGAGTGGCTGGTCAGCATCCGGCCCTCACATTTATTGTATAGAAGCGGGGATGTCTGCTATTTAGAACCTTACATCCCAAGCCGGTTTGCTCGACAGTTTGGGTACGACCAGCTGTATGTGGGCAACCCCATCTCGATTTAGCCTTCATGGGGAGTCTCATCGATGGGGCCCGTGCCTGACGATTCTTTACTGCGGGCGGCACTGGGGCGTGGCTGCGCACGCCGTTGAAGGATCCCAACCTTCTGACGACCCTGTGCTTTTGCCAGTGGTATGCGGCTTCCAACTCCACACCTCCTGGATTCAATGCCAACCGTTCGGGTGTGAAGTTAATCTCTCATCGACTGAAGCGGAAGGCTTCTGAGAGAAAGGAAGGCAAACGGGTTCGTGTCCCCGGCTTAGAGGAGTTCATCGCTGTAGATGATAGCGAGGCTTCTGATGCAGGGAGTCCTCGCTTCGAGGCGGGGATGGGAGCTGATACTCATGCGGCTGGCTCTGGTGTGGTGGGGACATCTTCCCCACGACGTGCGGGAGAAGTGGAAGAAGAGGATTCTGACATCCACTTCAAGAGGAAGCGTGGGAGTGAATCCCGTAGGAGGTCGTTGGCGAAGAAGCCCCGTCGCCAGGCTCCTACAATTGTGGCGGAGGATCGTCCCTCTGCAGTGATTCCTCCTGCTGCCCCATTAGCTGCTGGACCGTCGGTTGCTGAACCGACTAGCGGTGAATTTGCTCCGGGTCTGGGTAAGATTAACCCCGTCCATATAGTACGCCTTTGGTGTATCCCAAATAACTCATTATCTGCTTCTTGTTGCAGGAGCTGAGGCGATTGGGGAGCAAGGGGAACATTATGATCCCCTATTCGCTTATGGGACTGCTGTTGGTTCCTTTACTCACTCGGAGGAGTCCGGAGGTGATGCAACCGACATTGGTCCCTCGGGCGCTGGGACTTCCAAAGGAAGTCCTGTGGCATCAAGCTCTATCGGGTGGTCCATGGGCTATTCGGTGAACGAAAGCGGTCCGACTATTCGTGCTGATTCTGGCAAGAATTTTCCGATGGAGCGCTTGGAGACTGATGCGGGTGACGAGATGCTTGAGGCGACCTCGGCCTAGGTATGATGACGACCCCTTGGCTTCTTCTGTTTATTGTATCTCCCTCTTGGTCATGGTTTTGTTGCAGGTGTTCGGCCTCAAGATGCATCAGCTTCGAGGGAACCAGGTGATTTCCCTGAAGAGTCGAGGGGTGATACGAGCGCTTCGACCGCGGCAGATGCTGCCGTATTGGACGCGCTGTATAGCGACCTGCCTTCTTATCGGCCCAAGTCAGCCGAAAGGCTAGAAGTTGCGGAGGCGGCAGTCCCGGAGGTGTCCACACTCCCAACTGTATCAACGAGTGGGGTGCCGACAATTTTGCCGAGTGTGGAGCTGAGGGTGATCACAAGCCCTACTTCTCCAACCCTGGTGGTTGAGCCTGCTGCTCAGGAGGTGGTTGCTAGTCCTTCTTCCGCGATGGCTGGCGCTCTGGTCCTGATGAGGACTCCGCCGAGATCGCCCTCGGCTTGTCCGGCTGCTGTCAGTGCCCCCGCTGCTTCTTCTGCGATGGCGTCGACCAGGCTGGTGGACTATTCCGAGGTTGCCTCTTTACCGGAAGTGGCTGAGGTCGAGAATGATTACATCGGTGACCTGGTCGATAACTTTTATAAAGGCTTAGGGCGAACTATCGACTTGGTTCTGAAGGGCTCAACCATGCCATTCTCAAGGCTAAAGGGGGTTCTCTCCCGTGATATTGAGAGTATTCGGGACTTTGAGGGGTATCACCAGGCCACTGCTTTGGAGCTCCTGGTGGATGAATTTGAGAAGGATGTGGAGGAATGGCGCCGTCTCCACCGTTCGGACCCGGAGTCTTTAGTGATGAACGGCTCGCGCCTCTCATTGCTCAAAGGCACGAGGCCCGGCTTGCCGCTCAAGAGGCCGCTAAGGCCATCTCTTCTGACTTGAAATCCTTGGAAACAAGGCAAGCGGAGGTTGGAAGTGCAATTGATGCCTCCACTAGTGCTCTTCTTGGCGCTGAGGATAAGATTGCGAAGGCTGAGGAAATGATTAGGAAAGCAAATCTCCTCTTATCCAAGGCCATACCGGTGCGTCTTGAGGAAACTGCGCGGCTTGAACAGCTCAAAGCTCAGAGTGAAGAGCTTGCGCGGCAGGGGTTGTCACAGAGGGCAACTTTGGCGGAAGCCGAAGCTCGTCTGGCTCAGGCGGAAGATTTCAATGAGGCTGAGCTGAGGTCACAAGCGCTTGCCCAGGCTGCTGATGACAGGAAGACGAGGCTAAACACCCTCGGAGAGCGGCTCAGATCGTACAGTGTACGCTTGTAGCTCCATGTACTTTATCCTCTTGAAATGAATGAAAATTCTTTCTTCCTTTGTCGAATCTTCAATCTTGTTCTTCTTTTTGAATTGCGATTCTGAATTGTAGTGCAATTCTTTGAGAACATAGTCCTTGTTGGTTGGATAATGAGACTTGGCTATCTGTCAGTTCAGAGGTCACGATGACATAACTGGTTGAGACGCCACCAAGCTTCAAAATTGGTGATACTCGTCTTTTGTAAATGTCAACGAGTATCGAGACCTGTCTTTTGTAAATGTCAACAGGGCTCAAGTTGAGACTTAGCTGTCTGCTGGTTCAGAGGTCGCGATGACATAACGGATGAGACGCCACCAAGCTTCAAAAATTGGTGATACTCGTCTTTTGTAAATGTCAACGAGTATCGAGACCTGTCTTTTGTAAATGTCAACAGGGCTCAAGGTTGAGACTTAGCTATCTGCTGTTTCAGAGGTCGCAATGACATAACCGGATGAGACGCCACCAAGCTTCAAAAATTGGTGATACTCGTCTTTTGTAAATGTCAACGAGTATCGAGACCTGTCTTTTGTAAATGTCAACAGGGCTCAAGGTTGAGACTTAGCTGTCTGCTGGTTCAGAGGTCGCAATGACATAACCGGATGAGACGCCACCAAGCTTCAAAAATTGGTGATACTCGTCTTTTGTAAATGTCAACGAGTATCGAGACCTGTCTTTTGTAAATGTCAACAGGGCTCAAGGTTGAGACTTGTCTTTTGTAAATGTCAACAAGCTCGAAATTGAGACTTGGTTGTCTGCTGGTTCAAGGTCGCAATGACATAACCGACTGAGACGCCACCAAGCTCAAGGTTGGTGATACTTATCTTTTGTAAATGTCAATAAGTATCGAGACCTGTCTTTTGTAAATGTCAACAGGGCTCGGAATTGAGACTTGGCTGTCTGCTGGTTCAGAGGTCGCAATGACATAACCGATTGAGACGCCACCAGCTCAGGGTTGGTGATACTTATCTTTTGTAAATGTCAATAAGTATCGAGACCTGTCTTTTGTAAATGTCAACAGGGCTCGGAATTGAGACTTGGCTGCCTGCTGGTTCAGAGGTCGCAATGACATAACCGATTGAGACGCCACCAGCTTTAAAAATTGGTGATACTCGTCTTTTGTAAATGTCAACGAGTATCGAGTTTGTGGTGGAATTTGGGAGAAGTCTCGTTTTCACGGGGAGAAACGAGGGAATTGCTGTCATAGGTTTAATGTTAACGTAACAGCGAAATGCATTTGTGGTCTTACCATTCTGTGGATGAGAATTGGTAAGTGATTTCGGAGGTCTCCGCTCTCACGGGGAGAAACGAGGGATTGCTGTCATAGTTTTAATGTTAACGTAACAGCGAAACGCATATGTGGCCTTACCATCCTATGGATGAGAATTGGTAAGTGATTTTGGAGAGGGAATCAAATGGGAACAGGTCCCTTAGGGTTTTTAGCAAACCCCCATTGTCAACGGGTTTGATATGCCTTTACCAACTGCCGTTTGAGTTGGGCTAGCCATGCTTTTCCCCCTCAGCATGATGAGTTGTCGAGGACTTATGTTGGGCTTACAGGCAACCTTTTCCTCTATCCTTAATCGTTAAAGGATATTGGATTATCGGGTTAATGTCTGCATAACCCTGACTCTCCTTTAGGATAACCGATGCACGACCAGGTTCCTGTTGGTTTATGGCTGTATGATCTCACTTGGAGGAAGAGAAAGGCTCTCTTTGTGTGTGCTTCAGACACGGAGATTTTGATCAGAGGTGTAATGTTAACTTGATCATGGAGGGTCCTTGATTAAGGATAATACTTCTTTAAGAACTTGCCATTGATCGGCATCATGAGTAGGTCGCCATCTGAAGTCATAAGCGGTATGCTCCGTTTGAATAGACTGTTTCTATACAAACGGTCCTTCCCATTTAGGCAGAAATTTGCCTTTGGTCTTGTGCGTCATAATCATTGTCGTCTGACGGCTAAGACCAGGTCTCCTTTCTGGAAGATTCTCTGCTTGACCTTCTTATTGAAGGCTTTTGACATTCGAGCCTGATACAGCTCAATGTGTTGCTGCGCTTGGAGCCGCTTCTCGTCCAGGGCTTCGAGCTCTTGAAGACGCAATCGATCATTGTCTTCTAATGTGCACTTGGTGTTCAGAGCAACTCGCATGACGACATCTGGATTTCCAACGGGATGACTGCTTCGCACCCATACACCAGGAAAAAGGCGTATTGCCTGTCGTGTCCGAACCGTGGTTCGGTAGGCCCAAAGACATTCACCAAGCTTTTCGTCCAATCTCGCTTGTTCGAGGAGACGAATTTCTTGAGTAGCTTGATGATCGTTTTGTTGAATGCTTCCGCCAAACCGTTAGCGGCGGGATTATAGGCAGTTGAAGCCACATTCTGAATTCGGTATTTATCGCAGAATCGATAGAATACTTGGCTTATGATTGGGGACCGTTGTCATGGATGATCCGCCTAGGGACACCAAATCGATGGATGACATGGTGTTTGATGAAATTAACCATATTAGAGGTTTTGACTTCGGCCAACGGTACGGCTTCTGCCCATTTGAAAAGTATCGGTTATTGCAAGGATGAACCGGTGACCTCTTGTCGAAGAGGGGCTGATTGGCCCTACGACGTCGATTCCCCATGCTTCGAATGGCCATGAAGCAACAGTCGGGTGGAGCAGCTCCGAAGGCTGGTGTATGAAGTCCGCATGGACTTGGCATGCTTTACACCTTCGTGCATATTGGATGGCATCGGCTATCATCATAGTTGGCCAATAATATCCAAGCCTATGCAACCTGTCCTTAAGCTTTGGACCTGGCTGATGAGCTCCGCAAATGCCATCGTGCGCTTCTTGGAGCGCTTCCTGTGTTTCTGAATTGGAAAGGCAACGGAGGAGGAGACCGTCATATGAACGACGGTAAAGTGTCTTCAGAATCGGATCGTAGTAGAAACGGAGAGACCTTCGTCTGACGGACGCCGCTTCTTTAGGATCGTCTGGAAGCAGACCGTGCAAAGCATAGTCGATGAGAGGAAAGCGCCAATCCCTCGGCTCAAGATCCGTGGAGACATTATGGACTTCTCGAGTTCTTAGCATGTGCTTGGAGCATACAAGATGTCGAGTTGCGACTGTGAGGTGATACTCGGTGTCAGCTGGCAAGGCTAGTGTTGTTGCTAATGCAGCAAGAGCGTCCGCCTTGGTATTCTGAGATCGAACACATGCCCGATGTAGAAACCTTCAAATAGGTTAGCCAATTCGATGGCTGTATGGTAATAAGGCACCAAGTCCTCATGGCGGACTTCATATTCGCCTTTAACCTGATTAATGATCAGTTTTTGAATCGCCATAGGCTTCGAGGTAGCGTACCCCCATTCCATGAGCGAGCTGAAGACCAATGAGCAGAGCATTATATTCTGCTACATTGTTGGAGTACGATTCTATCAAAGAAAATGCTCTGGGCAGGACATGATTCTGTGGGGAGATAAACACAACCCCCACTCCGGCAATAATCTTGCCTTTATGGCCCATTCGCGATGCTCCATCAGAACATCTGCCACACTTTCCTCTTCTGAGGTTGCATAAGACTCGAAGACTTCATCAGGGATATCTTCGTGAAGTTTTGAATGCTCCGGAACTGGATGAGCAGCCAAGAATTCTGCAAGGGCTTGGCCTTTGACCGCCTTCTGAGGGATGAAGGTCATGTCGTATTGAGACAGCAAAGTGCCCATTTAGCCAATCTTGAATTCAGTGATCCGGGCTTCGTCATAAGAAGACGCAATGGGTTTTACTCTGGAGATGACATGTATGGTCTGTCTGGCCGACAAATAATGTCGTGTCTTCTGAACAGCGAAGACGAGAGCTAAACACTCTTTCTCGATAGGGTTGTAGCGAGATTCCGCTCCTATGAGAGTTCTGCTCAGATAATAAATGGCCTGCTCGTGGCCATTATCGTCCTTTTGAGCGAGGAGGGCACCGAGGGAGTAGTCCATAACTTTTACATAAGCAAGAATGGTTTCCCTGATGTAGGGGCCACCAGGACTGGAGGTTTTGTGAGATACCTCTTGATGTCTTCATAAGCTTCCTGGCAGCTTGATCCCATACGAAGGAAGCACCCTTTTTCATGAGTCGGGTGAACGGCTGACAGCCGGCCTGAGAGATTTGCAATGAATCTTCTGATATAGGCCAGCCTGCCTTGCAAGTCTCTAAGCTCCTTGAGGTTCCTTGGCAGATGCATGCTCTGAATAGCTTTGACCTTGTCTGGGTCAAGATGAATCCTTTTGATGTGACGATAAACCCAAGGAACTTGCCACTCGACACTCCCAAGAAGGATTTTGTCGGGTTCATTTTCAGTTGATGGCCCGCATTTATGTCGAACATCGTTCTGAGGTCGCGAAGATTTCATTCTTGTTGCGGCTTTTGACGGCAATGTCGTCGACATAGCACTCCACCATTTTTTCGGAGATGATCGCGAAGATTGTACTCATTGCCCGCTGATAGGTCGCTCCAGCGTTCTTCAGTCCGAAGGGCATTACAGTGTAGCCGTATCCCCCAATGGTGTTCGGAATGAAGTATGCTTCTCGTCGTCGGGATACATCTTAATCTGGTTGTACCCTGAAAAGCCGTCCATGAAAGACATCCTTTCGAACCCGCATGTGTTGTCAATCATGACATCGGTGATGGGCATCGAAAATTCATCCTTGGGACAGGCCGTATTGAGATCACGGTAGTCGATGCAGATCCGTATTTTCTCGTTCTTCTTGAGGACGGGGACTATATTAGCCACCCAATCTGGATGTTGCTCCTCCCGATAAAGCCACATGCAATGAGTTTGTGAACTTCGGCTTCAATAGCTTCCATGATGTTTGGGCGGAACCGACGTTGTTGCTGCTTGACTGGCTTGACGTCAGGCTTGATGTTTAGACGAGTGCATAGCGACCTGTGGATCAGTCCGGGCATATCTTCGTAGCTCCACGCGAAGACGTCATATACTCTCTTACGAGTATTATCAATTCCTCCTTTTCTATAAGTGATAGGCTTTCACTTATAAAGATGGGTTTGGGATGATCTTGACTTCCCAGATTGACCTGCATCACCTTGTCTTCAGTGGGTGGCTCGCGCAGTTCGAATCGCTTTTCCCCATTGAATGTCTAATTGCTGGGCCCATGGTTCCTCATCAGTGGCTTCTGCGGGCTCCAATTGACTGCTTGAGGTCATATTAACAGTGAGGTCTTTGAACATTCCTCCTATGCTGATATCGGAGTCCCCACTCGGAGGATGAAGCCGAATGTGATGGAGCTGATCCATCGTCCTTGGCTTGAACCGTTGCTGACGATGTAGGTGTAACATACCCTAACCCCTGCGTGTACTATCATAGTAATTTGCAGGCTTCCCTTTAGGCACAAAGTTCCGCTCAAAAACCGCGCCTTCCTTTTTCCGAAATTCAGGCCTTTTCCATGCTTCAGGTCGTACCCCATTTTCTTCATATATGGCGCGCTGGCCGCGCGTAATGAAAGAATTGTGGAGTGTCTGAGTCTGAACTTGAATCTGCGACCGCAGGTCCCCGTGGTTGGGTTCTACCGAAGATTATCGGTAACTGACCTTCTTTGGATGGCGGGATCACCAAGACGACTCCTTCTGCGGATTCCATGGGCGTACTGGACGCACTTGGCTTATGTAAGGCATGTGTAGGGAGCTTCCGTAATGGATTCAAATAGCCCAACACTCGCGGGATAATCAAAAGAAATATTATCATTAATTACCCATTCACCTTCATCCTCTGAAGGAGTATTACATAGGGATTATTGAGACATGCTATAATTGGTTCACCAATCAGAATGGCTGGCATGCCTGCTTCGGATTCTTCTGAATCCCTCTCGTTGCCACTTTCATCATCGTCCGGCAACGGTTCTTTTGAGTGCTCCACCGGTCTCTTGATACGGAGAGCGTCAGTGAAGTAATTTTCCACCCCTTTGAATGGTTTGCTTTTCAGCGAAGACAGTTCGTACTGTCGCGTCATCTTCAACATATTTGAAGCATTGGTGCAGAGTTAGGGAACGATCCAGTTGGCATGGATCCATGGCCGTCCCAGCAGTAGGTTATATGATGTGTCAGCATCAATGACATAGCATGTCACTTCTGACTTCAGACTCCCGATTCTGCAACGGAGTCGGATTTTTCCCAGTGGATGACTGCTCCCA
>JAVJIF010017052.1:0-86278 GCA_038442645.1 Agave tequilana
CCAGGGTCTTCTTCTATCTCAGGGATTCCTCTGCTCCAGGGCCACCCATTCCTTCAGACCTTCAGGCCCTCATTTCTTTGAGCTTCGTACTCAGTTTCAGGAGCATCAGTCTTAGGTGACCGCTGAGATCCAGCAGCGACTGACCCAGATTTCTGCGGCGGATGCGGCACATCGCGCGGAGATGGACTCTCGTTATCAAGGACTTCGCAATGATATGTTCTATTTTGCTGATTCTATGCGATACATGGATTCGCAATTTAGTGCACTCTTTGTGAAGTACAACATGCCTGGTCCATACCCCACGCCATTTGCCAGACCGCTTCCTGCCTCCGGCCCTCCATTTCCAGTTAGGGCCCCTTCTGCTTCTTCAGCACCACAGCCAGGTGTTGCAACTATTGATCCAGAGGAGAAGGCTTCTGATGATGATGAGGATGATGATGATGATGATGATGATGATGATGAGGATGTGGAGATGGCTGCAGGTGATGTTGAGGACGACGATGAGGAGGACGATGATGAGGACAACGACGATGAGGAGTGACTTCCCCTTTTGATGATGTCAAAAAGGGGGAGAGATATTCATGAGAGACTTCTATTGGGCTTGTATTGTATTTTGTGTGTTGGACACATTTTGGTATTTTGTTTAGTATTTTGGACATGTATTTGTGTTTGTGTGGACATGTGTTTTCTATATGTTTTTATGTCTTGTATGAACATGTGAGTTATTTATGGCATGAGTTATTTTCTGGCATGGACATGTGTATGGTTGTTTATTATTTGTGCTATTTACCTATGCCTGAGTATTTTTATTATATGCATATGTTGAGGGGGAGCTTCACTTGAAGTCTCCACCCAAAATATTTGTAATAACTATGTATGTTTTGTCATTCATAAAAAGGAGGAGATTGTTGGCCCAAAGGCCATTAGCCCGATATTTTTGATGATAACAAACCATATTTAGTTATGTGTTTAACAATCTTGTTTAAAAGAATTTCAAGTTTAAAACAAGTTGATTTGACGGCTCCACATCAAGACTCACAAATTTGGACGCCGCTAAAGATTTGCATTCCCAAGCCTAGCACGGTAGAAAAGCTTCGGGATCAAAACATTGAAGAAAGAATTCAAGATTTGTAATTTACTTTTATTTTTAGATATTTTGTCAAAACCTAGATGATAGAGGTAGAATATTTGGGATTGTCACTCACACACACTTTAGTATTGCTTCATGGCTTCAAAAGAATTTTTATATTAGAATTTCTAACTTAGTTTTTAGAAATACCATGTTTTGGAAAAACCATTTTTAGAAAAATAGTTTATCAAAAAGGATTTCACCAAAAATGATCTAACATGTTTGGTGTTGATCTATGATCACACTCTTAGTTTTATTAGGTCTAGAACCTTATTTTCAAATCCTTAAACCAAAAAATGTTTGAATCAAAATTTTCCTTTTTCTTTCTTTCTAGACTCTGTTTAAACAGATCTGACAGAGTCCGGTCGACCGACCCAGTCGACCGACGTGCACGGCTGTGCATGTGTGCACGTCGGCCGACCGCTCGGGTCGACCGGGCACTTGTCAGTGCTCTCTGTTTATTTCGGTCGACCGAGTTGGCCGACCGTTTTTTCCCCAACGGTCAGAAATATGAACGTTGGCGGTCGACCGACCCGGTCGACCGGTAGTTGTCAGAAAGTCTGACAGACTCCAACAGCTCTATTTTCTGACAGATTTTGTTGGGATCTCACCCCAACGAATTTCTCTAGCTGTTTTACCCTGTCTTTCATCCACTATAAATAGTGGTCATATCAACATGATAAGACACAAGATTTATATATAAGATTTACAAGTTTTCAAAAGCCTTTCATTTTAGAAAAGATTTTCATCAAAGCCAAAGTTTCCAAACACCTACTTGAAGCAAATCCCTCTACTTCACTCTAGTCATTTTGCACTTCACAATCCCAAGTACTATCTCTACATATTGGTTATAGGATTGTGTTAAGTGAGCTTTTTGTGATCAAGTGTGATCAATTTTCTGCTTGAGCGAAGTTGTAGAGGCATCGGCCTCAAGCGAGCTAGTGTGCTCCAAGTGGTGTTGCGGCATCACGAGTGATAGGACAAGTGTGTCCTTGTATTGGAGATCCAGTGGGATCAATAATAGTGGAAATCCTTCAAGTGTGAAGGCGGGGGACGTAGAGCGTGGCTCGAACCTCGGAAACATATCCTCGTGTTTGCGTTTGCTCAAATTTCTCTAAACTCAATCTCCTTATTACTTGCTTTACTTATTGCTTTATATCTTGCAAGTATTTTAATTTGAGCTTATTGTTTTAAGTAGATTTAAATTCCGCATTATTGCCATATTCCATATAGCCATCACCTATTCACCCCCCTCTAGGTGATTTCACATATGCCTACTGACCATAGAGACAGCTTGTGACAGATCTGGTCTTGTACACACCATAGCATACATAAGACTACCAACTGCGCTAGCATATGGGACGTGAGTCATGTACTCACGTTCTTCAACAGTCTTTGGAGACATAGTAGCAGATAACTTGAAATGAGGGGCCAGTGGTTTACTTACAGATTTCGCATCCTTGCCGATATTGAACCTCTGAAGTACCTTTTACAAATACCCCTTCTATGTCAAGCTCACCCTGCCACTCCTTCGGTCTCGTGTGATTTCCATGCCTAGCACCTTTTTTGCTTCACCAAGATCCTTCATCTCAAACTCAGAAGATAAGTCCCTCTTCAATGTATCAATTGCAGATCTAAACTTTGAAGCAATAAGCATATCATCTACATACAATAGTAAATAGATATACCCCCTGTCGGTAGCTTGTTGTAATACACACATGGGTCATAGTGGCTACGTGTGTACCTCTTTCTTCTGATGAAGCTGTCGAACCGCTTGTACCACTGTCTAGGAGACTGTTTTAACCGATACAGCGACTTCTTCAGCTTGCATACCATATCATCTTTCCCTGCAGTCTTGAACCCTGTGGGCTGAGACATGTAGATCTCTTCATCCAGATCGCCATGGAGAAAGGCGGTCTTTACATCGAGTTGAACAAGGTCCAACTCGTACTGTGCCACCAAAGCCAATAAGATGTGAATTGACGAATGCTTTACAACAGGAGAGAATACCTCATTATAGTCAATTCCTTCCCTTTGAGCATAGCTTTTGCTACCAATCTAGCCTTGTAGCGCACCATGTTTTCTTTAAGAGATCCTGCTTTTTGCATACACCCACTTACAGCCTATCGCCTTCTTCCCTTTGGGCAACCTAGTGAGTTCCCAAGTGTCATTTTTGTAAAGAGACTTCATCTCTTCTTCCATGGTTGCTTTTCACATCTTCGACTCTGAACTGATTTCAGCTTTTCTAAGGTGGACGGGATAGCCTCCTCAATGACCGGAAGTGCATAAGCCACGACCATATCTGTAGTGAGCCAACCTGGTTTCCGTGTGTTTCTTCTTGGTCTTCTAACTGCAGTAGAGTCAGGAACATCACCCATGATCTGTTCTTGACCCTCTTCATTATCAGCATCTACCCTCATTGCTTGATCATTACCTTGTGTCACCCTAGGTATGATCCTCACCGATGCTGAACTTTCTAGAGATAGTGGATTAGCATCATTCTCCACCTACTGCGATACATCTTTGGTCTTGCTAGTCTCCACCTGCTTAGAGACCTTAGGCTTCAACATAGAAGCCTCATCAAATGTGACATCCCTGCTGAAAAGAAACTTCCTGTCCGTTGGATCCCAAATCTTGAATCCTTTGATTCCCTTCTTGAAACCGACGAACAAGCCCTTCTTTGCTCTTGGGTCTAACTTATCATCTTTAACATGATAATAGGCTGGACAACAAACACCCTTAGCAAATCATAATCAGCAGCTATTTTTCCGACCAAACCTCGAGAGGAGTTTTCCTTCTATCGCAGACGAAGGCAACCTGTTAACAAGATAGCATGCGTATGCCAAAGCCTCAGCCCAGAAGTTCTTCGATAAATCGACATTGGACAACATACAACGGACCTTCTCTAGCAAAGTCATGTTCATCCTTTATGCTACCCCGTTCTGTTGCGGTGTTTTTCTCATTGTGAAGTGCCTCTCTATGCCCTCATCACGACATAGCTGAAGGAAAGGATCAGACTTATATTCTCCTCCATTATCTGAATGGAGGACCTTGATTTTCCTTCCCGTACTTCTCTCCAAATTCTTCTTCCACTTCACAAACACTCTACGACTTCCCTTTGTGTCTCATGTATATACCCAACAACGCCTAGAATAATCATGAATAAACGACACAAAGTAATGGTTACCTTCAATTGATGCAGTCTTGCTGGATCCCCAAACGTTAGTGTGAACATAATCGAGAATCCCCTTGGTGCAATGTGTGCTGTGCCGAACTTCACCTTGGTCTTCTTTCCGATGATATAATGTTCACAAAATCCCAACTTGCAGGTTCCGACACCTTTCAATATCCTTGTCTTGCAAGAGTTTGCAAAGACTTTTCTCCTGCGTGTCCCAACCTCATATGCCACAGCCTGGTTGAGTCTTCATCTGAATCAGTAGAAGCCGCCACTTGCCCTGTCACAGTACTACCCTTCAAGTAGTAAAGATTGTTCCGGCAAACGGCCTTCAATACCACCATCGAGCCTTTGGTCATCTTAAGGACTCCTTCCTTTATTGACACCACAAGACCCAATGTCTCCAAAGCTCCAACAGAGATAAGGTTTCTCTTCAGTTGAGGTACATACCTCACTTCCTTCAGTTCTCTTATCATCCCATCAAACATCTTGATCTAGATTGTTCCTACACCTTCCATGATACATGGATGATCATCGCCCATAACGACTGAATATCCCTCCAGCTTCTCAAAGCTAGAAAACCAATCCCTATTCGGGCACACATGGTATGTAGCACCAGTATCCAAAATCCACTCAGTATCACCTGAGTAGCCAACGATAGGAGTAGTGATAGAGAATGAGAAAACTGACGAGTTCGAGTCTGATCCACCTGCCTGTGGGTACTGCTTTGAGTACTGACCACCTTTGCAAGATTTGCCTCAGTCTTAGACTCCTTCTTCTTCCCTTTGGCCTTTGGACAGTCAACTTTCCAGTGTCCTAATTCTCTGCAGAAGGCACACTGATTCTTCTTCAGATCTCGATAACCTGGCCTGGACTTCGATCTCCCTCGATCATCTTTGCCTTCCTATGTGAACCCCTGCCTCTTACTGCTAGCGCCTCTGCTGATGAGCTTGCCTGAGAAGACTGCCTTTCTTTCTCCTCGTCTCATAATTAGCCAAAGCAGACGACACTTCATGATAGTCAAGGGACTGTCTACCATTTATGAAGGTTAAGGTAAAAGTCTCATACTCCTCTACAGGAAGAGAGTTCAAGAGAATTACCGCTTTATCTTCTTCATCTACCTCGACATCCACATTAACCAAATCCGTATGAAACTTCGTGTAGCGATTCAGATGTTCATTCATAGAGCATCCTTTCTTCATCTGAAACCCGTACAGCTTACTCTTTAGCTGTAATCGGGATTCAATAATCTTGGTCAGATACTTTCTTTCAAGGATCTCTCACAACTGCCTTGCAGATGTTTCGTGTAACACAAGATATTTGATGTCTTGTGTTAGACACGATCTGATTAAGCCACACGCTGATCGGTTCATCTTCTCCCACTCTTCTTCAGTGGTTGTGCTTCGCTTCTTCTTCAGACGTTAGAGTATCTTCGAGGTTAGATGCATTCAGCGCATCCATCACCTCGCACCTTCACATGCCAAAATTATTAGTGCCATTGAATTTCACCACATCAATCCTCGGATGAGGATTCATGGTTCTCACAGATGTACTTTCTTCTGCCATCTCTTTGACTAGATCCTCTATGTAATGCGAAAAACCAAACGGAGTTAGATAAACAACTTTGATAAAGATCAGATATTTACCTCCTCACGAAACCCTAGATGAGTTTCTGAATAGATCTACTCCTCAATTGATTCCTTGAGCACTTCACGCGCTATTCTGAGATCGACACACGATCTCACGAACAGTCCCAACGCTGATCTGAGATTGACACACGATCTCCACCAAATCAAGAACATATGCCCTTCGAATCACCAGATGATCCCACGACGAACTTGGGATGCTCTGATACCACTTGTTGTGCGCAGAAACAACAACCACGTAGAGGAAACCCTAGAGCCAAGATGCAATATAGAAGTACCACCAACAGCAAAGAACAAATAAACAATGAGAAGAACACAAACACTAGATTTAACGAGGTTCGGCCAATTTCGCCTACGTCCTCGGGGCAAGGAAGAGAGATTTCTATTGATTTGATAATCAATACACTTTTGCCAGTTTTACACAAGCATTCCATATGAAGAGAGCTCTGCCTCTCTCATATACCCAAGGAAACCCTAGGAATCAGTTTCCTTATTGGACTGATTTTCAATTCAGCACTTTCTGAAAATAGCCCGAATCTGACTGTCGGTCGACCGGTCGGTCGACCGACCTAAGCACCGGTCGCCGTGACCCGGTCGATCGTGCCTAACTGAGAATTAGGCAATGTCAGTCGGTCGACCGCTCTCCTTCTGCGGTCGACCGGGCGGTCGACCGCTACAGCCCTGTGCACGTTGGTGCACAACGGTCGACCGGCCGGTCGACCATGCTGCTGCTGCTGCTGTTCCCCTGCTGCTACTGCTGCTGATTCTTTGGCTCCTTGTCATCGTCGACTTCCTCGACTTCCTCTCTCTTCCTACAATTATCTTGAAGGACTCGGGGCTCCATCCCAAAAGACTAGCCTGTTAGGTGGAGTTGCCCAAATCCTTATAAAACCAAGACCATCCCCACGTCTAGCCGATGTGGGACTATTTGTTCGACCCAAATCCCAACAATCCCCCTCGAACAAAGAGTCTCCCTGCAAACTCAACTATCTTCACACCGGAAGATCAAATGCTCCATGGAGATCCAACTCTTCACTGCGTGAGAAGACGGCACGCCTTATGTGAAGACCAACTGTAGTTGGTCACTCCTCTACACCGCGTGATAGGTAGCACGCCCATTGCAAAGGAGCACCACTGTCAAATTTCTCGAGAGCCCAACAAGCTTTACAGGGGCCTATTGCGCCTTTTGCGCCAGTGGGGTGACAGGTCCATTGCGCCTTTGTGCCATTGGGGGGATCTACATCGACGAACATCACCCACACACACGACTAAGTTCGGGGCATGGCTCTGATACCACTTGAAGGACTCGAGGCTCCATCCCAAAAGACTAGCCTGTTAGGTGGAGTTGCCCAAATCCTTATAAACCAAGACCATCCCCATGTCTAGCCGATGTGGGACTATTTGTTCAACCCAAATCCCAACAATCCCCCCTCAAACAAAGAGTCTCCCTGCAAGCTCAACTATCTTCACACCGGAAGATCAAATGCTCCATGGAGATCCAACTCTTCACTGCGTGAGAAGACGGCACGCCTTATGTGAAGACCAACTGCAGTCGGTCACTCCTCTACACCGCGTGATAGGCAGCACGCCCATTGCAAAGGAGCACCACTGTCAAATTTCTCGAGAGCCCAACAAGCTTTACAGGGGCCTATTGCGCCTTTTGCGCCAGTGGGGTGACAGGTCCATGCGCCTTTGCGCCATTGGGGGGATCTACATTGACGAACATCACCCACACACACGATTAAGTTCGGGGCATGGCTCTGATACCACTTGAAGGACTCGGGGCTCCATCCCAAAAAGACTAGCCTGTTAGGTGGAGTTGCCCAAATCCTTATAAACCCAAGACCATCCCCATGTCTAGCCGATGTGGGACTATTTGTTCGACCCAAATCCCAACAGGAATAAACAACAACCAGTCGATCAACAATAAACTTAGTAATAATCTTAAACAAGAAAGTACCCAGAGCAGTCAGCCAAAACTGATCCACCATGAGCGTAGTCGACATCTTCGGGACAAGAACTATGAAGTTAGAATTCATCCTTGTAAAGACACGACCTGTGCAAAAGAACTCCTGCACCGCTAAACGAACATCCTGGCAATAATATCCCAACAATGCCTATAAAATCTGCCTGTGAAACCATCAGGGACCCGGGGCACTAAAAAGATCCATAACAAAAATCGTCTCTCTCACCTCATCATAAGAAGGAACACGGAGGATGGAAGAATTCTCCTCTGAAATGACCAAACTAGGAACATGCTCCCAAACAATCAAAAGGTCCAAAATATCATCACTTGTATCCGAAAAAAGGTGCTGATAATAGGAAACAACATGCTCACCATCCCATCAGGATCGTAAATAATATCATCACTAATCTACAGGGGTCCATCGAAATAAATGGAAAGGAAAACCCTAGTCGCCACAATGGAGAGGGCAGGGGCGGAAGGCAAAAAGTAGGGGATTCATGCAAACCCTATGACCAAACCTAAATTCCTGGAGGGGGGGGAGAGAGAGAGATTGCTGACCTTGACCAGCTGCCCGCGCAAAGGATGGCAAGGCCGCTGGAGATCCGAACGGACCGACGACATGGAGGGGAGTGGACGGGTCGGGATCTGGGAGTGAGGGCGCGGGGGTCGGGCGGCGGCGAGCTGAGGCCGATGAGAGATCGAGGGCGGCGGCCTTTCTTTTCAATCTCAAAGAGCATATAATTGCCTCATATTAAATCTTTAACTAACAAGTCTAATAATAGTATATTAGGATCTGTTGAGCATTGTTAACCTTTAACAAATCTAAAGGTGAAGGAAGGTGTATAATTAAACTAAAATCTCTAGACATTAGTTGGCTCCGAATTCAGATTGATTTAAGATCTTTTATATCCTAATTTTTCATCTTCATCTACTAAATGTTGCTAGCTGAAAACTAAACTGGACTTTTCTACTAGCCACTAGAAAAGAGAACACATGCTTAATTATTTCCCCAAATCATTCACTCAACCAAAATTCCAACATGCCTCACAAGACCCCTATATAAAACCCCCTCCAAACTCAAGCCCACGCCACCCTCAACCTTCAACTCTTCGCCAACAATGGCCATGTCAAAACTCTCCCTCCTCTTTCTTCTAGCCACCATGGCAACCATCTCTCCCTCATCCGCAGCACGGCAGCAATCTAACAAGTTCATCAACACCAGCGCGGTGCAAGTGAACCCGTTGCAGCTCGCGCAGGCCGCCACCATGGTCAGCCTCGCCAACGTGAAGTCCGCGGCGTCCAAGGCCTCCAGCCTCTACAAGAAGGCACTGTCTTCATCAAAGCCAGCAGCCAAGACGCTGAAGGCGCTCAAGGACTGCACGGACCTCTTGGGGGACGCCGTGGACAACACCAAGTACTCGTTGTCGGAGCTCAAGCAGTTGAACGGGGCACGGGGGCCAAGGGTCCTGTGGAGGCTGGCGAACGTGCAGACGTACATGAGCGCGGCACTGACGGAGGAGGACACATGCACAGACGGGCTGAAGGAGATGGAGGCCGTGGTGAAGCCAGTGAGTGGAGTGTTGGGAAGGCAAAGAAATATACTAGCAACGCGCTGGGGCTTGTTAACAAGTTGCGGTACAGTTATCACTGAGCTCTACTGTCATAATGTGAGAAGAGTGATATTGTGCAATTGATCCCAACTGTTATAATTTATGTGAGATCCGAGACTTTTACTGTTACGTATTATTTTTCAGAAGAAAATAAGAACTGGGCTTCACAAAGATATTCAAATTCAGGGCTTATTTACTTCATTTGTGTTTGCGATGTTTGGCCTGTAATTTTGCTCTCTCTTTACTTTAAAGCAAGGGGATGAAATTTGTTTTAGTATGTAAATTAGTATTTTTGGGGATTTAACTCGGAGGAGAATGTGTTCATGTTCATTGCACGTATTGTGTTTAATTTAGTAGTGGGATTAATGAAAATTTGATGGTTTGGTGCCCTTTTTCTGTGGACTAATTTCATACTCTCCTCTTCTTCTAGTTTGGGCATTAAATCTTGATAATAATAGCTCATGTTTTAATAATATTGAGAGTTCAACGATTCATTCGCGGGGATAAAAATATTACAAATTATTGTGATGCGCAAAATTGTTTGTGTCTGCAGTACTGCAAATTGATAATTGATTCACTTGAAATTCTCTTGATATACTAATACCGAGGTGAGATGCAAATTAAAATTTTCAAAAGGAAATTAAAAGATCTAATTAAAGGGCGAAGAGAATTGATCAATCAAGTAAACAGCTCTCAAAGTGAAGGGTTCAATATGCAGAAGCAGTTGACCTTGAAGATGATCGCATGATAATTGCTTTTAAAATGTCAGGTGCTGCAAGCTGGTAAAAGCACGTCCAAAGCTGACCCAATTTGGGTTCTTGGTCTAAAATAATAAGTCAGCATTGTCGGAAGGTTGTATTTGAATGGGAATTATTCCGCCTCGAATCCTTCCAGAATGACATAAGTCTCTCTCTCTTTATTATATATATACAGAAATATGTATATCAGCCGACAGCTGACGTGGCACATTATTAGCCACACTAGAAAGGACGGTCCGCCTATTGAAACAGTTGAAATTACTAAATACTCCTGCGGTAAAATATAGTGGATTTGTATAGTTTATTATTTTTTTATATTTCTGACGTTAGTCAATATTGTCACAATTATCTTTTATAACTGCGACCAACTGAATATGAATCATATCTTTTCAAGTGCAACTTCATCAATTACGAAACAAATTTGAATGCTTCTTTATTAAATTTTTTTTACGCAGATATTATATATTTTAGGAATATGCCTAAGCTCGTGTGGTCAATAAAATAATTTTTCAATAGTTTTAAAAGCGCCCTTTGTCGTAATCTATAATTATTTAATTTGTAGATTTTTATGATATGATCTATAAGAATTTTACTGATTGCGAACATAGTCTCAGTTTACTTGTTCGCATGTAATGTATAAATTATTATTATTATTATTATTATTATTTTACATATTGCATGGGAATAAGGACTGCGACTATGGTCACAGTGCTTAACGACAGCATGTCGTGGATGATTTTTTTTACCAGGTTAAATGTAATAACTGTGATTAAGGACTGCGAATATAGTCGCAGTTTACGTATGATTTATATATTTATTCTTCACTGTTACTGTTGTCTCAGCCGCCTATAAACTATGAAATTTTTTTTTACATATTGCATGCGAATAAGGACTGTGACTATGGTCGCGGTGCTTAACGACAACATGTTGTGGATGATTTTTTTGCTAGGTTAAATATAATAATGATGACTAAGAATTGATACTATAGCCGTAATTTACGTATGATTTTATATATTTGTTCTTCACTATGACTATTGTCTCAGCCGCCTATAAACTATAAAATATTTTTTTATATATTGCATGCGATCAAGGACTGCGACAATAGTCGCAGTGCTTAGCGACAGCAGTCGCGGTTTTCTAATTTGTGATATACAGTGAAATATACTGATTTAAGAGAATTGTGATCATGTTTTCAGTATCATCTGTTTATATAATTTAATTTTGGACTGCGACCATGGTTGCTGTTTCATGACAGGAGAGCGACTGTGGTCGCAGTTTCATATATAACTATAATTAATTATGGACTTTAACCGTAATCGTAGTTCTATTAGTTAAGAGTAATTATTATCTGAGTACTACGACCATTATCGCATATAAGATGCAGAAATAATAACTATACAACATACTTTATATGTATTTTAAAAATATGAAAGATTAATTTACAGATAGAATTAAATTTTATTTATAATATAATATGGTCAGAAAGAGACCTTATAAAAAAGAGCATTAAAAGCTCTTAAAAGAAGACAAAATAAGGTTGAATATCAGAAGATCAGGAAATCCTAATTCTCGTCGTCACCACCATCATAAGCAGATTCGTCGTCTTCATTCTCCTCGTCTTCCTGTTCATCAATTATTTCCTCATCTTCTCCCTCATCGTCCGGCTTGCTATTCTCTTCAGTTTCTTTCTCTTTTGAGGGTGCTTTGGTTCATCGATAAATTCTCAGAATGGATCGTCTGTATCAAGCTCTTCTTCTGACCGTGTCGAGAAGAACCTATAAAAGATATGCTCAAAGAAAACGAGCCCCCAGCATCAGAGGACATGTTTTCATCAAGTATGTCTCTGTAAAGTGACAGAGGAATAAGTTCCTCCTCATTAAGTCCCATGAAAACTTCATCAATCCTCATGAAGAGGAGGATCAGATAAAATATTATTTGATGTAGTGAGATAGTCAATGTTGGCCCAAGGTTACAATCAACCCATGTTTAGTGTTTTTTGATGATTACAAAACATATTAGTTATTTGTACTAATATCAACTGTTGTTTAAGTGTGTTTCAGGTTCATATCTTAAAGAGTTGATTACTTCCCTAAAGGAAGGTGTATTGGACTCAAGACAAGTCAAATTGGGCTCAAAGTACAATATTGAAGATCAAGTGAAGATAGCCCATCTTGAAGTCTTGAAGACCTAGAAGTTTGTAAGTTTAGTTTGTTAAAGATTGAATATGTGAAATTTGGCTCTAGGATTTGCACACACATTTGTTTTGTATGTTTCCTTTGTTTTTGAAAATGTTTATTTCTAAGTTTATGCCTTAGTTTATACATACATGTACTCAAAGCTTTATATCTTCAAAAACTTGTTTAAAACATGATATAAACTATTTTCTGCATAACACTTAGCTTCAGATTTTTTAAAAGAATTTTTACAAAATTTTTCTAACTCAAAAATCTGCCCAAAAAAAGACTATTTCAGGCAGACCGGTCGACCGGCAGTCGACCGGCTGCTGTGTCCGGACATGCACAGGTTGTGCATGTCTGTCGGTCGACCGGACCAACAGACCGGTCGACCGAAAATAGATGGTTGCTCTCTGTATCTTTTCGGTCGACTGGGTCGGTCGACCGATAGAAGGAAACTGTGTTTCCTAATTGAGATCGGTCGACTGGCAGTCGACCGGAGCCCCAACGGCTCTTTTGTCAGCAGGGACCCGGTCGACCGGCAGTCGACCGGTAGGCCTGCAACAGGCCATAACGGCTCTTTCCTCTTTTAGAGTTTCTGAAAATCTGTTTTTGGTTTTCTCTTTTACAGAGTTTTTAGGAGTTGTTGGGACTCTTTTTCTGATCAAATTAGCTGGAAAAATCAGAGTTTTTAACCTATTCTCTCCCTATAAATAGTGGGGAATAGGCCTTAGTTATTTACCAAGAAAAATACAAGTTTTCATTGTTTTTCAAGAGAAAGAGAAAAATAGTTTAAAGCTTTCATTTCCATTCTTTCAAATTGGTTTTTCAGTTGTTGTTTGATCTCTAATATCACTCTACAACTGAAGCTTTTCTCACCACACTTCATAGAGCCAAAAATTTCATATTCTTTCTATAAGTGAAGTTGTAAAAGAGTGAGAGTGTTTGTAAAAGAGTGTTGTGGTCTAGTTAAAGATCACTATTTGTAATCCTTGTTCTTGTGGAGACAAGCTCCTCGTGGAGTTTCTTTGTAAGGTGAAGCTACGGGCTTGAGGTCTTTGGAGGCCTAACTTGTACGGGATCCTAAGGGGATAGTGGAAACCCTTCACGGAGGTGAAGGCGGGGACTAGAGCAACGGGCTCGAACCTCGAAACAAATCATCCTTGTTTGCGATTGCCTTTGCGTTCTTCTTGCTTTCAATTTCTCTTGTTTTATATTATTTGCTTGAGTAACTAACCCTCTACTTGTGGAATCTTGTGTTGCTATACTTGTTGTGTTACATTGTAAGCTTTTCATTTTCATCATCATACTTGGCATTGATCAATCACACCTCAATACAACACGGTTGCATTGCGCACCTCTAACCCATTTAAGGGGAATTGGGAGGAAGGAGTTCAGAACCTCGCAAGGGGTATTCGGCTCTTAGTCGTGTTTTTGAGAGATTGTTGCATCACTCATTTCATAAGTTTAAAAAGATCATTAGATTAGCAATTACACCTATTCACCCCCCCTCTAGGTGTATTTCAATTGGTATCAGAGCTTGGACTCTAGGATTTGGCTTAACAACCTTAGAGAGATCCTCATATTGCTAATCATTTCATTCATTTCCACATAGTAAACATGGCCGATGGTATTAAGACACCCCCTAAGTTTGATGGACTTAACTTTCCCATATGGAAGGTTAAGATGACTGTTTTCTTGCAATCTCTAGGTAGCCGAGTTGCAAAGGCCGTGACTAAACAATTTAGTGCCCCCGATGGTGATGAATCTACTTGGTCCGAAATTGAGACCAAGGAGTTTGATGCCAATGCTAGGGCTCATTATGCACTCCTACAAGCCCTCAATGATGATGACATAGCTAGAGTCATCCATTACAAATCCGCCTATGAGATTTGGACCCATTTGCTAGTAACACATGAGGGGACATCACAAGTGAAGAGGGCCAAGATAGACCTTCTTCGGTCCCAATATGAAAATTTTAGCATGCAAGAACATGAAACCATAGATGATATGGTTACTAAATTTACTAAGATTACTAATGGGCTTTCTTCTCTAGGTGAAGACATCAACAACGACCAAAGGGTGAGAAAGATCATCCGGGCTCTTCCTCCATCATGGGAAGTGAAAGCTACAACATTGAAGGAACTCAATGATAAAGATGAGATTGAGCTCATCGGACTCATTGGGAATTTAAAAACCCATGAGATGGAGAGGAAGGCAAGGGAGGACATGGCACCCTCCAAGAAGAAGACTATTGCCTTCAAAAGTCATGCTACCTACTCCGACGAAGATGACGAAGAAGAAGATGACGAGGAGCTCTCACTTCTAGTCAAAAATGTCCGGAGGATGTACAACAAGGCAAAGTTCTAAGGAAGGAGGAGATGGCAAGGAGGCAAGGAAGAAAGGAAGATCATTTGCTTTAATTGCCAAAAGCCGGGACACATAGTAGCGGAGTGTCCGGACCAAGTGAAGCCATCTTCATCCAAGAAGCCATACAAGAAGAAGGCTATGAAAGCAACATGGGATGACGAAAGTGAATCCGAGGAGGAGATCGACACCGCCAATATGTGCTTCATGGCAAATGAGAGCACAAGCAAGGTAACCCCCTCAACTCCTTTTGATGAAGATTTATCCATGGATGAGTTAAGTGAAGCATTTATAGAACTTTCTCAAAATTATGACTTCATGAAGAAAAAGTACTTGAAAATGAAAAAGGATAATGAATCTTTGAGTATTCAAGTGTTAAATCTTTCTAAAGAAAATAATGACTTGCATTCTTCTTTAGTTTCCACTAAAAATGATTTTGAAAAATATAAGATTGCTTGTAAAGGAAAGACCCCATTTGTAGATTCTAATGAGATTGCCATGCTTAAGGAAAGATTAGACTCATTAGATGTTGTTTTGAAAAAGTGTAGTGAGTTTGATAAGAAGAAGATGGAGAATATGTTTCCTAAGAAACAAGCTCCTAAGAAAATGTTCATCATGCTCATGCTCATGCTCATGTACATGCTACACAACCTATGCATCATGGTAAACCCCCAAAGCATGCTCACACTTCACATACACACCATGCATTTATGTATAGAAAAGTGTACACATGTTCACATTGTGGACGGAAAGGACACTTAGCTAATTTTTGCTATGATAGACTAAGTGCATCATCTCATAATGTTTGGGTTCGTAACACTAACTTTCAAGGACCCAAGAAAGTTTGGGTACCAAAATCAACTATTGTTTTAAATGATATAGGTACTTTCCAAAGCCCAACGACGTAGAGGTTTGTGGTATCTTGATAGCGGTTGCTCAAGGCACATGACTTGGGACATCAACAACTTTGCAACCCTATCAAGATATCATGAAGGTGGCACCGTCACCTTCGGAGACGACGCCAAGGGTAAAATCATTGGTATTGGTAATGTAAAGCTTGGCACTTCTCCTTTAATTGAAAATGTAGTTTTAGTAGACGGGCTCAAGCATAATCTCTTGAGCATTAGTCAATTATGTGATAAAGGATTTAATGTTATTTTTGATGATATTGCTTGTAAAATAGTTGACAAAAAGTCTAATGTTTGTGTATTTTCCGGTTTTCGTGAAAGAATGTATATATGATAGATATGCTAAATATGTCTTGTAATATAACATGTTTAAAAGCCCTCGATGACGACTCTTGGTTATGGCATAGGAGATTAGGCCACGTTTCATTTGACCATATTTCTAGGCTTAACTCTAAGGAAATGGTGAAGGGTATTCCTTCATTGAACTTTGAAAAGGACCGAGTTTATGACGCATGTCAATTTGGGAAACAAACTAAGTCCTCATTCAAATCAATTAAGGATATCATGTCATCACGTCCATTGGAGCTAATCCACATGGATTTATTTGGCCCTACACAAACCAAAAGTTTAAGTGGGAGTAGATTTGCTTATGTTTTAGTAGATGATTTTTCGCGTTTTACTTGGGTTATTTTCTTGAACATAAAAGTCAAACCTTTTCACATTTTCAAGCCTTTAAGAAAAGAGTTGAAAAGGAAAATGACTCCTCAATAATTAAAATAAGAAGTGATAGAGGAGGTGAGTTCATTAACCTTCCCTTTACCACTTTTTGTGAGGAACATGGAATAAAACATGAACTTTCTTGTCCTAGAACTCCACAACAAAATGGAGTAGTTGAGCGGAAAAATCGTACTTTACAAGAGATGGCTAGGACAATGTTAAATGAATATGGTCTACCACATTATTTGTGGGCCGAGGCCGTTCATACTTCATGTTACATTGCAAATCGTGTTTTCCTATGTAAAAATACTACTAAGACTTCTTATGAGATGTATTTTTCTAGAAAACCTAATGTTTCTTATTTCAAAGTGTTTGGTTGCAAATGTTTTGTTTTAAATACAAATATTAATTTGGGAAAATTTGATGCTAGATCATATGAGGCTATTTTTGTAGGTTACTCAAATACTAGTAAGGCTTATAGAGTCTTCAATAGGTCAACTTTGACTATTGAGGAATCTATTCATGTTAAATTTGAGGAATCTAACAAGTTTGTTAAGAATTGTGTAGAAATTGATGCTTTAGATGAAGGGTTGGAGAAAGTGACCTTGGAGGATGCTTCTACCATGGGAGACAAGCCAAAGGATGGTGATGGAAGTGAAGCCAAAGTGGAAGAGGCTCAAGGAAATGAACATCAAGCAAATGAAGAGGAACCCTCTCAACCACTACCAAAGGATTGGAGATTCAATCCTCATCATCCCAAGGACCTCGTCATAGGTGAAGTATCAAAAGGGTAACCACTCGCTCTAAGATTCAAGATTTTTGTGGTAATTTTGCTTTTATTTCACACATAGAACCTAAAAATGTCCTCGAAGCCGAGGCCGATTCATATTGGTTGCTTGCTATGCAGGAGGAGCTCAATCAATTTGAGCGCAACCAAGTATGGCATCTTGTTCCTAGGCCCCAAGATAGACCAACTATTGGTACTAAATGGATCTTTAAGAACAAGTTGGATGAATCGGGTAATGTAGTTAGAAACAAGGCTAGGTTAGTTGCCCAAGGTTACACTCAAATCGAGGGAATCGATTTTGAAGAAACCTTTGCACCCGTAGCACGGCTCGAAGCCATACGGATGACCTTAGCATATGCCTCATTTAAAGATTTTAAGTTATTTCAAATAGATGTAAAGAGTGCTTTTCTTAATGGTTATATTGATGAGGAGGTGTATGTTGAACAACCCCCCGGGTTTGTTGATCCTACACACCCTAATTATGTTTATAAATTAGATAAAGCACTATATGGTTTAAAACAAGCCCCTAGGGCTTGGTATGAAAGATTGTCTTCATTTTTGCTTTCAAATGATTTTAAGAAAGGAAAAGTTGATAAAACATTATTTACCAAACATATAGATCAAGATATCCTCATAGTTCAAATTTATGTTGATGACATTATTTTTAGATCTACTAATGTTTCACTTTGCAAGAATTTTGAGTCATGCATGAAAAAGGAATTCGAGATGTCTATGATGGGGGAGCTCAACTTCTTCCTTGGACTTCAAATCAAGCAACGTAGTGATGGGACATTCATCAACCAAGCCAAGTACACCAAAGAACTCATCAAGAGGTTCGGGCTTGAAGGATCCAAAGTAGCAAAGACTCCCATGGCAACCACTACGAAACTTGACAAGGACGAATAAGGTAAGGAAGTAGACATCAAATTATTTCGTAGCATGATTGGTAGTTTACTCTATCTTACGGCTAGTAGGCCGGATATAATGTTTTCCGTATGTTTATGTGCACGTTTTCAATCATGTCCTAAGGAATCACACTTAATAGCGGTAAAACGCATAATTAGGTATCTTAGGGGCACAATTGATTTAGGTTTGTGGTATCCGAAAACTAACCAATTTACCATGACTAGTTATTCGGATGCCGACTATGCCGGTTGTAGGGTAGATAGGAAGAGCACTAGTGGCACTTGCCAATTCTTGGGCAATTGTCTTGTGTCTTGGTCTTCCAAGAAGCAAAATAGTGTAGCCCTTTCAACCGCCGAGGCGGAGTATGTAGCAGCCGGAGCTTGTTGTGCACAAGTACTCTGGATGAAACATACTCTTCTCGATTTTGATTTACATTTTGATCATGTTAAGATTTATTGTGATAATACTAGTGCTATTCACATGACCAAAAATGCTAATCAACATAGTAAAACCAAACATATAGACATTAGATATCATTTTCTTAGAGATCACTTTGAAAAAGGTGACATTGATATCGATTTTGTTTCCACAGATTTTCAACTTGCAGATATTTTCACAAAACCTTTAGATTATGCAAGATTTTCATTTATTTGTGGTGAATTGAATGTATGTAAGATTGATACTTAAAATATCTTAGTTTGTTTTGTTTTGGTTTCTAATATGTTTGTTTTGTTTTGTCTTAAAATTTTTTTTAACCCTTTTTGATGTATGACAAAAAGGGGGAGAAAATATATGAAAAAAATATATGTTGTTTGTTTTAAATTTTGTTATTCCTTATGATAGTTTATTTTTGGTGATGATATTTTTCAATGCTTTATGTATGCTTACATAGTTGTTCATATTCATGTTAAATACATAGCATTGTTTAAGGGGGAGCTTTCCAAGCTCTTTCCTCTTTTGTTTGTTTAATAACTCATATGTTTTGTCATCATCAAAAAGGGGGAGATTGTTGGCCCAAGGTTACAATCAACCCATGTTTAGTGTTTTTTGATGATTACAAAACATATTAGTTATTTGTACTAATATCAACTGTTGTTTAAGTGTGTTTCAGGTTCATATCTTAAAGAGTTGATTACTTCCCTAAAGGAAGGTGTATTGGACTCAAGACAAGTCAAATTGGGCTCAAAGTACAATATTGAAGATCAAGTGAAGATAGCCCATCTTGAAGTCTTGAAGACCTAGAAGTTTGTAAGTTTAGTTTGTTAAAGATTGAATATGTGAAATTTGGCTCTAGGATTTGCACACACATTTGTTTTGTATGTTTCCTTTGTTTTTGAAAATGTTTATTTCTAAGTTTATGCCTTAGTTTATACATACATGTACTCAAAGCTTTATATCTTCAAAAACTTGTTTAAAACATGATATAAACTATTTTCTGCATAACACTTAGCTTCAGATTTTTTAAAAGAATTTTTACAAAATTTTTCTAACTCAAAATCTGCCCAAAAAAAAGACTATTTCAGGCAGACCGGTCGACCGGCAGTCGACCGGCTGCTGTGTCCGGACATGCACAGGTTGTGCATGTCTGTCGGTCGACCGGACCAACAGACCGGTCGACCGAAAATAGATGGTTGCTCTCTGTATCTTTTCGGTCGACTGGGTCGGTCGACCGATAGAAGGAAACTGTGTTTCCTAATTGAGATCGGTCGACTGGCAGTCGACCGGAGCCCCAACGGCTCTTTTGTCAGCAGGGACCCGGTCGACCGGCAGTCGACCGGTAGGCCTGCAACAGGCCATAACGGCTCTTTCCTCTTTTAGAGTTTCTGAAAATCTGTTTTTGGTTTTCTCTTTTACAGAGTTTTTAGGAGTTGTTGGGACTCTTTTTCTGATCAAATTAGCTGGAAAAATCAGAGTTTTTAACCTATTCTCTCCCTATAAATAGTGGGGAATAGGCCTTAGTTATTTACCAAGAAAAATACAAGTTTTCATTGTTTTTCAAGAGAAAGAGAAAAATAGTTTAAAGCTTTCATTTCCATTCTTTCAAATTGGTTTTTCAGTTGTTGTTTGATCTCTAATATCACTCTACAACTGAAGCTTTTCTCACCACACTTCATAGAGCCAAAAATTTCATATTCTTTCTATAAGTGAAGTTGTAAAAGAGTGAGAGTGTTTGTAAAAGAGTGTTGTGGTCTAGTTAAAGATCACTATTTGTAATCCTTGTTCTTGTGGAGACAAGCTCCTCGGTGGAGTTTCTTTGTAAGGTGAAGCTACGGGCTTGAGGTCTTTGGAGGCCTAACTTGTACGGGATCCTAAGGGGATAGTGAAAACCCTTCACGGAGGTGAAGGCGGGGACTAGAGCAACGGGCTCGAACCTCGAAACAAATCATCCTTGTTTGCGATTGCCTTTGCGTTCTTCTTGCTTTCAATTTCTCTTGTTTTATATTATTTGCTTGAGTAACTAACCCTCTACTTGTGGAATCTTGTGTTGCTATACTTGTTGTGTTACATTGTGAGCTTTTCATTTTCATCATCATACTTGGCATTGATCAATCACACCTCAATACAACACGGTTGCATTGCGCACCTCTAACCCATTTAAGGGGAATTGGGAGGAAGGAGTTCAGAACCTCGCAAGGGGTATTCGGCTCTTAGTCGTGTTTTTGAGAGATTGTTGCATCACTCATTTCATAAGTTTAAAAAGATCATTAGATTAGCAATTACACCTATTCACCCCCCCTCTAGGTGTATTTCAGTCAAAAGGATTGAAGTCCAGACTACTATCAGATTCACTAGAATACCCTGAAAAAAGAGGACCGGTAGGAGAATGATTGAAATTGAAATCTGAGTATTCAGAGGAAGAAGATGGGGAAGACATGATTCAAGAATGAATTATTTTCTGAAAGTTTTGAAATCAAATTGAAAACGAAGGGCACAAATATCGTTTTTAAATATAAGATAATATATTAGTTACAAGCACTATGAAAAGGTCAATAATGTGAAACAATATGAATAGTAATAATAATTGTTATAGGTGATGGTTGAATATTCGAAAAAGTGGTAAAAAGAAATTAAATATTTAATTGAAGCAGTTATGACGGGAGAATCCAAAGAGTTCCTTTTTTCAGAGATTTATTATGTGAACTTCAAATTAACTTGTTATATAATGTTTTTCCTATATATTTAGATTACGTATGGTGCACATCTTTCCTTTATCGAGATTAATATTAGTGCATTTCTTTTTTTGAGACTGTTGATGTATCACGGTGATAGAATATTAATTATTTCAATTAGTTCAGAGTAATTAATATAATATTTTATAAGATGTGATATACGCGGACTGATCTCACGGTTGCAGGGCTAATCTACTTTATAAAATGATTAAACTTCTGTTACATAAGGCATGAGAATAAGGACAACGACTGTGATCACAGTGCTGAACGATAGCTTGTTTCGTCTTTTTTTTTTTTTGCGAATAAGGAATGCGACTAGGGTCGCAGTCGTGATATAAAATTGAAAGTTATATTATATTAAGTCTGCGACCATGGTCACAATGATCGAAAATTTTGTTATACTATGACTGTGACTATGATCACAGACTTTGTAAAATGATCAAAATTCTGTTACATAAAGTATGCGAAAAAACAGCGACAGTGGTCGCAGTGCTGAATGATAGCATGTTTCGTCTGTTATTTTTATACAAATAAAAAAAGCGACTAGTGTCACAGTCGTGATATAAAATTGAAAGTTATATATTTTTTTTAATTATAGTTTTGAATGTATGTGTACTGCGACCTGGATCCAATTTATAATATACATTGAGAATAAAGCAATAACAGTTTTTTTTAAATTTTGTAACTGTAGATATATTCGACAGAAAATTCTCTATAAATTACAAATATTTTAGGTAAAATTTTGTTGCGGATGAGTTTTTACTAGTTTAGAAGTAAAAAAAAGGGTATTTTGGTCAATTTGATTGATGATTCTTTAGGCGGGATTTTTTTTCGATTTTTTTTTTGCGCCTACACTCTGCCACCGATATGTGACATATATTCGGCTACGTCACCACCGGCTGAGAAACTCTCTCAGCTATCGACTGAGGTACAGTAACCCCATATATATATATATATATATATATATATATATATATATATATATATATATATATATATATATATATATATATATATATAGAGAGAGAGAGAGAGAGAGAGAGAGAGACTTGTGTCCTTCCAAAAGATTTGAGGCAGAATCCTTCCCACTCAAATATCAACATCCGATATTCAAATGCATGATCCACTCCGTTAAAGTTGATTGATATTATTTCAAGTATTTATAAATAAAAAATCAAGTATTTTGAATACTTTTTACCCATGCATCAAGTAGAGAAAATACGGACGCCCTAAATAGTGAGTTAGTTAGTTTAACGGTGTAAAACATTCGAAACCTAATAAAAATTGGTTTGTAAGGGTTTTTAAATGTTTAGATCATAATCAAATGGCCGGATCGAGAATTTCTATATCTAAAGACATAGATCTAACCAACTCATTACTTTTGGCCGTCCATTTTGCGTCGTTTGATGGATGCACGAAAAGTATTCAAAATACTTAATTTTTGGTTTATAGATACTTGAAAGATCAATTTCAACAGAGTGGATCTTGTATTCGAATATCGGAGGGTTATATTTGAGTTGGAAAGATTCGGGCTCATATCCTTTTGGAAGGACACAAGTCTATCTCATATATATATATACACACAGAAAAATGTACCTCAGCCGCCAACTGAGAGAGACTCTCTCAGTTGGCGCGACGTGGTTAAATCTCCGCCACAAATTTTGTCGCAGCGCTACCATGTCGCAGTTTTTTGTGAGGACTACGATCAGGTCGTACTGTTTTTGTGAGGACTACTACCATGGTCGCAGTTTTTTGTGAGGGTCGCAGTCTTTTTGTGAGGATGCGACCGCAGTCCTTAGTCGCAGTCCTAATTAAACTAAGAATATATGAGTTTTTAGGACTGCGACCATGTCGCAGTGGACTGTGACCATGTGAAGCGCCACTGCAACCATGTTGAAGCATCAGCTGAGAGAGTTCTCTTAGTTGGCGGCTAAGGTATAGATCTCTCATGTGTGTGTGTGTGTGTGTGTGTGTGTGAGGGATCTGTACCTCAGCCGCCAGCTGAGAGGATTCTCTCAGTTAGCACGACATAGCTGAATTTCAGCCAAATTTTGGGCGTTTCTACCATGGTCACAGTTTTTTGTGAGGACTGTGATCAAGTTGTAGTATTTTTTTGAGAGCTACTATCATCGTAGCTGTATTTTCTGAGGACTGGGACCATGGTCGCAGTCTTTTTCTGAGAACTGCTACCATGGTCCCAGTGAGAGAGAGAGAGAGAGAAAGATGTACCTATATATATATATTAGACTTGTGTCCTTCTAAAAGAATTTGAGCTCAAATTCTTCCAATTCAAATACAACCCTCTGACATTTGAATACAAGATCCACTCTCGTTGAAGTTGATCTATATTATTTCAAGTATTTATAAACTAAAAATTAAGTGTTTTGAATACTTTTTGTCCATCCATCAAGCATCGTAAAATGGACGGTCGAAAGTAGTGGGTTGGTTAGATCTATATATTTAGACATACAAATTCTCGATCCAGCCATTTGATTATGACCTAAACATTTAAAAACCCCTAAAATTTAATTTTTGTTAGGTTTCAAATGTTTACACTGTTAAACTAACAACTTACTGTTTAGGCCGTCCGTTTTTTTCCTACTTGATGTATAAACAAAAAGTATTCAAAACACTTGATTTTTAATTTAAAAATACTTAAAATAATATAAATCAACTTCAACAGAATGAATCTTATATTGAAATGTCAGATATTAATATTTGAATAAAAAAGATTCGTTCTCAAATTCTTTTGAAAAGACACAAGTCTGCGCGCGCGCGCAAACTTCATCCAAACTCTCCAAACTGATCAAAGAAAAAGGTGAAAGACAAACGTCTTATTATTTCGTCCTTATAGCATAATCATATTCATTTAATGAGGGTTTACTTCCAAATAAGTTACATTGGTACAACAGGGACAATTTTTACCTTTTTTCTTTTTCACTTTTCTAAGATTGAGGCCGAGATAGTAAACTCCCGTTCTTTATACATAATTGTATTTTAATTTTTATGTTTGTTAAAAGATAAAGATGAGCAAAAAAAAATGTATTTTTTACACCTTTTTTTTAACATGTTTTAAATACATTGATGTGTTTTACACTTTATTGAAAAGAAATATTTTTTCAATCATCTTAGCTAATTAACTAATTGTTAGAATTACTTTTTAAACTGTAATTATAATTATAGTTGTGATCTAGTCATAAACTTTTGTTAGGAAATCTCTTTACTTAAGCTAAAATAGACACAAATATTTATCATTTGTTAATATTGGATAATAATTTATATTAATATTTATAAGTCAATGAGAAATTCTAATTATAATATTTTAATTATTTGTGCACTAATAAGCCAATAATGAAAAGAAAAGAGAAGAGAGCCCCAAGGCTGAAGCATGACTTCTTCAAATAAACTATAGAATATGTTAACTTTGTTGCTTCAGTGTTCACATTTTTAGAAATGGTAAAGATGGCTGTGGAGTGGGGAAGCACCAAACAGCTTGCATGTATTTGAACTAACCCTAAGATTAGACTTCTAAGCAAGTGGCTTAGCACCTAACCACCACATGTTTATGTTAATTAATTCCAATTAAGGGACTAGAATCAGCGGACAGTTTACCAAATAAGTTTCGAAAGGTTTATTAGTAGTTTTTGTCAAATAAGAAATCAAATGATTGCGTTGTAACCTTCTACACAAATTACTGTACATTTTTACATATATTGGGAAATGAGAAGCCCTTACCTACTTGGCCATGGCACGTGGAATCCACTATAAAAAAAAAAAAAAAACGGGGGGAATTTCGCTACCCCTCTCGTCAAATCATAATTAAGAAAAAAAAAAACTTAACTTATAATTTTGTTCGCTTCAGTTACCTCCTTTTTTAAATCAACCACGTGCGTTCACGTGTCAAACGCACCTCAGTTGCGAAAGACATAAATACCCTCGCATTAATTGCTTCGAAAAATCGGATCACTTCAAAAATGCTGATTGTTGGTAAATATAGGAGCGCAACCATGTTCACATTCTTCAAAAAAAAAAAAAAAAAAAAATCTATTTCTGTAGACTGCGATTATGATTACAGTCTTCATAAAAATGCTCTATTTTTTAAGACCGTGATCATGATTGCAGTACTTACACAATGCTCTATTTTTTAGCACTGCGACCATGATCTCAATCCTTTTTATTAGTCGCGGTCCTCTTTATTAGTACATGTTTCTGAGTTTTATATACGACACAAAAATGTCTTATTAGTCTTTGTTAGGACTACGAACATAATCGCACTCCTCATAAAAACACAATTTCTCAGCTTATATTGGGACTGCGATAATGATCACACTCCTCTCAAAATGTCCTAATTTTCAGTTAATAAAAGAATTGCAACCATAGTCACAGTCTTATAATAAAGACTCGCAGTCCTCTGTGAGGACTACGATCATGAGTCGCAGTTCTCATATCAGTATCGCCATCATCAGCAAACCCCCCGATCATTGATATCGAATGATCCCCATATTTTTAGATCTCAATACCATTTCAATCACAAAACACAAATAGATCTCATCGCGAGTGCGAACAAAAGAGATCTGTAAATGGTCGATCACCAAATTATTTGGTTCGGGGGCTCCGCCCCCTGAAACCTTCAGGATGGAGGCTCCCCGCTCCCTTTCCAACCCCAAGGTCGACCCACGAATTACTCTGCGTCTTGATCAAGGTTGAGATGAGAGCAACGTCGAGGGGTGATGGAAAAGGATAAAAGAGAAAACAAAAATATATAAAGAAGTAGTGGTTGGGAGGAATCAGTTTATACTGACGTGGATGAGATCGCAGCGGACAGAATTATGAAATTGAGTCTTTTTTTTTCTAGTAATGAAGCTATATAAAAAAATTTCCAAAAAAAAATTCTTAATAATTAATAATTTAATTATTTGAGTGGAAGGTGAGAACACTATTACTTGATGTCTTAATTGATAAAAATTAAATATGTATACTCATCAAAACTTAATGGGCAAGCTATCGAATGATTCAGTGGTTAGGTGTTAACCCACTTGAATTATTAATTATTAAGAATTTTTTATATATATATAATGGATTCACATGCCATGACCAAGTAGATAAGGGCCTCTCTCATTTCCCAATATATGTACAAATGTACAGTAATTCGGTAGAAGGTTACAACTCAATTATTTGATTTCTTATTTGACAAAAAATAACTATAAACTTTCGAAACTTATTGCGTAAGCTGTTCGATGTTCTAGTCCCTTAACTGGAATTAATTAACATGAAGATGTGGTGATTAGGTGCTAAGCCACTCGCTTAGATGTCTAATTTTAGGGTTAGTTCAAATTCATGCGAGCTGTTAGGTGATTCCCCATTCCACAGCCATCTTTACCAAATCAAAGAAGAAGTAGTTTTTCCACATGCATCTTTACCAAATCAAATACACATGATTATTGTCGGTCAATAACAAAAAGAGCCACAAACCTTGATAATGAAATAAAAAAATTGATTTGAAATAATCGGCGGGCTAACCCGCTGTTAATACCCTCTCTATCGAGAAAGAAGTTTGAAGGTCAATCTCTGCAGTTGTCGAATGAGAGATTTAATTGGAGTATATAATTAGTGATGTGCGAGTTTGTATAGAGTCTAGAGGCTCTCCATCGTGTTTCTAAAAAAAAAGGTTAAAATTTAATATACCTTACTATTATTGTTTCTGATAACAAATATTTTTGAATTATCTTTTATTTGTTCTGTCCGATAGCAAATATTTCTGAATTATAAAAATAAAAGTCAATTTACGTGTCTCCGGCATAAAATCTAAATTTCACTTGCACCATATACTACAGTATTGAAGAGCTCCCGCCCACTTCCCAATCAGTACTCACGCAGACAAAGTCAAAAAACATGTAAAAGTCTCAACTACAAGCAACTTGATTTCTGTGTTCAGATTACATACCGAACGTGTTTGAGGAATGATAGTCAAATTTCATCACCATCAGCTTCTTTTGCCGTCAATGGCGTTGGTTTTCACATTGGTGACCAAAATTCGCATTGATAATGATTGTACCCCATTTTTCAAGATATGACACCGGCCTGTTCCCCACCCAAGTACCTTTGGTAATTATACTCGTGCCCTATCTTAATTCTTATAGTTCAAGTTCAAAGATAATAAAAAAAGAAAGAAAATCTTGAAGACTTGTGACAGTTTCAAGCCTCTCAGGCACATTAGCCTCATGAATTTTAATGGGTTTCGGAACTTCAGACTTGATTTGACTCGAGATCGCTTCAGTAAAAACTCGTGTTGGCTCGTTTAATGGCTTAAATGAACCAAACACCAATAAGAATTTAAGCTCAGAAATAAATGAACAAGTGTGAGCATTGTTGGACTTAGACTCAGCTCGTGTTTAAGCTCAACTCAGTAGTGACTCGTATAGATTAAACTTGCCTCAATTCGAGCTCAATAAACTTAGCTCATAAAATGCTAAATAAACTGTTATAAGTTTATTTAGTAGGTTCGAATTAATTTAATTGTTTTTCTAAATGGTGTCCTCTAATATATCAATTGGTCACAAGTCTAATATAATAATATATTTTTCTTAAAAAAAAAAGAAAAATTAACATGACTAATCCTTTAAGAGGGATTTCCGTACAGCCCCCTATGTCAAATCATAATTAGGAAAAAACTCAGTTTTATAATTTAATTCATTACAACTACCTCTTTTTAAACCAATTAGGTGCGCCCGCGTGTCAAGCGCAGAAGCGCTTCTCACTCGCGAAAGATGCAAATGCCCGGCAGTAATCCCTTTAAAAAAAGCGGATTGCTTCAAAAATGCGGATTGCTGGTATATAGAGAACTGCGACTATGATTCCAGTCCCCACAAAAAATGCTCTATTTCTTAGTCTTTATTAGGATTGCAATCATGACACAATCTTCACAAAAATGTCGTTTTCTTAATCTTTATTAGGACTGCGATCATGGTCACAATCCTCATAAAATACCATATTTCTGAGACTTTATAGGACTGCAACCATGAGACAGTCCTCTTTCTCACAAAAATGTCTTATTTTTGAGTCTTTATAAGAACTCCGATCATGATTACAGTCCTCACAAAAAAATAATTTCCCAGCATATATTCAGGCTGCGACAATGATTGCAGTCCTCGCAAAATGCCTTAATTTTCAATTAATAAAAAGAGTCTAATCATAGTCGCAATCTTTTAATAGAGAATTGTGGTCATAGTGGCAGCTCTCACAGAGGATTATGATCATGAGTCATAGACTTTATATCAACTTCGCCATCATCAGCAGACCACTGTTCATCGACATCAATTGATGCCCAATGCTTTCAGATTTAAAAATCACATTGATCACGAACACAAACAAAATTCATCGCGAGTACGAACAAACGAGATATGCGAAAGGTCGATTCCCAAAAATTTGGTCCGAGACCCCCGGGAGGGTGCTTCCTTCCCTTTCCAACCCCCACGATGACCTGATCGCACAGGTCGATTCACGAATTACTCTGCATCATAGTCAGGTTTGAGGAGAGAGAAATATCAGGGTTGATGAGGAACGGTAAAAGGAAAAATTAAAATACATAAAAAAAGTGATATTTGGGAGGAATCAATTTATGCTAAGGTGAATGTGACTATAGCGAATAAAAATAAGGGGTGAGTTTTTTTCTCTAATTATGAAGGAAAGTAGTTGGTTGTAGCGAAAATTTCCATCCCTTTGTCCCCAGAAAGAAAATATTTATTCCTAAATTTCTTTGCTTATATCTTATGAAAATAAAGTTTATATTATTTTCAGATAAAACTGTGAGATATATCTTTTCTAATATTTATTTAAATTAGTAAATAGGCTCAAAAAAACTCAAGACCTGGCTCAGACTCGTTCAGAGCTTGTTGGAGCACATTTTAACAAATCAAGCTTGAAAATTTTTAAACTCATTTAAATAATTGAACGAGCACGAACCGCTTAGAGCTCAAATTATTTGGCTTGATTAGCAGCCCTACAGCCAACAACTCACTCACTCTCTCTCTCTCTCTCTCTGAGAAAAGAAAATTATTATTGCTATTGTTAATGTCATTTATAATGTTTATAATGTTGAATGTGATTTTGCATTTGCATATAGCTACTTTTAAATATTGAAAATATATTTTTTAAAAAAAGAAGTAAAAAACTGACCCCCCTGTTAACCATCCAGCTACGCCACCGGACAAGTTGACGGAAACAAAAATTTTCATGAGAATTTGCATAAACACAATATTAATTGCATAATACACTCGTACAAGCTTAGTTTCTTCCCTTCCTTTTTTGTTTTCCTTTTTCTTTTCCCATGGTAACCAATACAATCTTAATACAACACCCAAAGCTTCTCAAATAGCTTAATGATATTCAAATTTTAGCTGAAGCAGTCTTAATTATAATTAGAAAGCTTGTTGACAAGTGCAAGCGCAATGCTAGTGTACTCCTTAGCAACACTAACTCTGCCACCAACGTCCACCGTCACACTGCTCCGGGCCGCCGCGGCAGCCTCCTTCAGCCCGTCGGTGCACGTCTCCTCGCTCGCCAGCGCGGCGCTCATCCACGTCATCACGTTCGACAAGCACCACCTCGACTCGGTCCCATTTGCCCCCTTCAACTTCTTGAGCTCGGCAACCGAGTCCTTGGTCCTGTCGGCCGCATCGCCCAACACTTGTGTGCAGTCCCTAAGGGCTTTCGCGGCCGTTGGGCCACCGCCGTGTAGAGAATTTGTCATTGTTGTGGACGAGGAAGCGGAGGCCGAGAGAGAGGAGACGTGGGAGGTGATGGAGCGGACGCGAGAGAGGCTGAGGAATGTGGCGACCTGGGAGAGCTTTAACGGGCTGCGGCCGATGGAGGGGGCGTAGGGGGAGAGGGAAGAGAGGCAGAGGTTGGGGTAGAGAGTGGAGGAGCAACTTGTGCGGATGAATTCGATCGAGGAGGAGGCGGCGGCGGCGGTGGCGGAGGATTGGGATGGATTTGTGAGTGTGGAGACGACGGTGAGGATGAGAAACAGAGTGGCTGCTAGTTTTGCCATGATGAAGATTGAGTTGATGAGCTCAAGTAGTAGAGGAAGGTGTGGTGATGAATTTATATACGAGGGTTTGGGTGGCTGTTCTATTACGAGATTGCCACCGTGGGTCACGGCGGGAACTGGTACGAAAAGAGGCTGATGGGTTTTGGCCATGGCGTTGAAAACATATGTTTGCCTAGTCGTAAATTTCGTTATCAGTCTCCGTCAAAGAGAGGAGAAGAAGAAAAAGAAAAAGAAATAGTATCGCTAACCGTCCCGCTGACTTTTAATGCATCAGTCAATATCAATAACCATTGATATTATATTTACCCTTTTGGATATCTTCAAACTGAGTCTGCAATTCCGGAAAGATTGAGTGACAATATACAAGATTTACTGTTGAAGTTGATCTACATTATTTCAAGTAACTAAAAGTAAAAAATTATATATTTTGAATATATTTTACCGATTCATTAAGTAAACGCAAAACAGACAGTTGAAATAGTAAGATGATAGTTTAACAGTGTAGAATATTTGAAATCTAATAAAAATTAGTTTATAAAAATTTTTAAGTGTTTAGATCATGATGAAAAGGTCAGATCGAGAATTTGTATATTTAAAGGCACAGATCTAAACAATATGCTATTTTTGGCCGTCTATTTGCGCATACTAGATAATGAGCATAAAGTATTCAAAATACATGATTTTTTTATTTATAGTTATTTGAAATAATTTAGAACAACTTCAACGAAATGGATCTTGCATTCACATGTTGTAGAGTTGTGTATATATATAGAGTAGAGTTAATTTACACATAACTGTAATTATGTTAAGTTAAACACACCTCTTTTCGCCACACAAAAAACATTCTTTAAAAATCTTGTGGGGACCACTCACCCTAATTTTTATTTGTATCTCATCAAGCAAAATTTTTGTGGTTAAAAATGGTGTGTGTAACTTAACAAAAAACTATTCTTTAAACATCTTGTGGGGATCACCCATCTTAATTTTTATTTGTATCTCATCAAGCAAAATTTTTGTGATTAAAAATGATTACACCTATGTGTATTGTATCATTGCTCATATATATATTCAAAATACATGATTACAATCTAAGGACACATGCTAGAAACATTTTTCATATATATATATATATATATATATATATATATATATATATATATATATATATATATATATATATATATATATATATATATATATATAGGGAGCTGATCCTCTAAGAACGGTTCTCACGGATTTCTGTGAGAACTTTCACGTGGGTCGTCAGATCTGATAGATCAAATCAAATAAAACTAGATCTCTATCAATTCCGACGGCCCACGTGAAAGTTCTCACATGAATTCGTGAGAACCGTTCTTAGGGGATCAACTCACTATATATATATATATTATATATATATATATATATATATATATATATATATATATATATATATATATATATAGGGAGCTGATTCTCTAAGAACGGTTCTCACGGATTTCTGTGAGAACTTTCAAGTGGGTCGTCGGATCTGATAGATCAAATCAAATAAAACTAGATCTCTATCAGATCCGACGGCCCACGTGAAAGTTCTCACATGACTTCGTGAGAACCGTTCTTAGGGGATCAACTTTATATATATATATATATATATATATATATATATATATATATATATATATATATATATATATATAGAGAGAGAGAGAGAGAGAGAGAGAAATGTATATCAGCCCGCGGGCTGAGAGTACTCTCTCAGCCTGCGGTAACGTGGCTCGATTTGTCACCTCACTGACTTGCGGCCCGCTTTTAGGGAGAAGTTAAATTACCAAATACCCCTTATGATAACTTTTCCTTATTGTTTATTATTATTTTTTTCCCCCTTTTATTTTGCCGCTCTTTATAGGATATAAATTACTTTTCGCCTTATTTCTTTACCTTTTTTTGTAAGATCTAGTTTCTCCTTTTCAGCGTGGGATAAAATTTTTTTGAAAATATAAAATCTTTTCAGATCAATCTTTTCAGCCTGCGATAAAATTCTACTTTATAGTTTATTTTTTTTATATATAATGTAGTCAGAGTCTTTGGTCGCATTGTAGATTTAAACTGCGACCTTAGTCAAAGACTTTGATCGCAGTGTACATGGTTAAATGCGACCAAGGTCGCAGTGTTGTTATTGATAAAGATGGCCAGCAACTGCAATCTAAGGTTGCATTACATGGACTGCGACTTTGGTCGCAGTACGTTAAGTAAGTGTTTTCCTTTAGATTAACATGCATAGCGACCAAGGTCGACAGTGCTGTTTTGGTTTAAGACTGCCGCCAGCAACTGCGACCAAGGTCGCCGTGTTGTTGTTTTATTAAGTGTTGTTTTGATGCGACTTGGAGTCACTCCGTGAGACGCGACCTGTCATAAAGATTTTATGAGATCTTTTTAACGTCAAGTCTACGTTGACAAACCCGCACCATTCGTTGTTTCCCGAAGCTTTTGTCCATTAAGGCCGACGGTTCTGATTAATGAACCATTAATTATGGTTATTATGGGCTGGCTATAAATAGGGCTCACACTCTCCCTTTAACAGCCCATATTTAGACTGTTTTCATTTGAGAGCAATTGCTCTGAGAATTTTCGCCTTCTTCAGAGTCTCTAATAGGGGCCTGCCTCCATGGATGAAGATGACCCTATGCACGAAGATGACCCAGAGCTTGATTGTCCTTTTTCAGGTTCGCTGGGCCTCTGGGAGTATATTTTGGCCGGTGAACTTGATCGATGTTCGTCCACAAGGGAAGAAGTCATGGTCCGCGACGTCCACAGTTTTTTAATACACGGGGACCTCAATAACACCACTGCTCTTATTCAATAAGGGCTCTTTTGATGTTTAATCTTCTTTGTGCTGCTATATTGTAACAGTCAATCTTATTGTATAAGAGATCGTTTTTTGTATCATTTTCACATGCCTGGAGATAAATGCCTGGACATAAATAAAAAGACCTCAATAACACCACTGCTCTTAGTTAACAATGGCTCTTTTTTTGATGTTTAGTTTTCTTTGTACTGCTATATTGTAACACTCAATCTTATTGTATAAGAGATCGTTTTGTATCATTTTCACATGCCTGGAGATAAATGCGTGGACATAAATAAAAAGCATATTTGTTTTTTAATAAACTACGACCTTTTTGGTCGCAGTCATGCATTGCAAACAAAACAACTTGGACCAGAGACGCAACTGCGACCAAGGTTGCATAAGACTACAGTGCAAACAGAAACAACTGCGACCAGGGTCGACATTGCGAGCAAAAACTGCGACTAAGCAACTGCTGCGGTGACATGTCACCTCGTCGCAGTGTTGTTGTTGATTAAGACTAAAGACCAGCAACTGCGACCAAGATTGCAGATTAATTTTTTAAGACTGCGGCCATCAACTGCGACCAAGGTCGCAGTGTTGTTGTTGATTATTTATAAAGACCACCAACTGCGACCAAGGTCGCAGTGATGTTGTTGATTAAGAGTAAAGACCAGAAACTGCGACCAAGGTCGCTGTGTATTTTATTAAGACTAAACACCAACAACTGCGATCAAGGTCGCAGTTTATTTTATTAAGACTACGGTCTGAAACTGCGACCAAGGCAGCAGTGTTGTTGTTGATTAAGACTAAAGTGCAGGTCGCAGTGTATTTATTAAGTTTGCGTCCATGGTCGCAGTATTTCAACCAATACATAGTAGTAAAAAATGTAATTCACACAATTAGCTTTAGAAAACAGATTTATATATATTTAAAAAGAAAAACAAAATACAATTTTTTTAACTTCTAATCGTCGTCATCACCATCGTAATCAGATTCGTCGTCAAGAGTCATGCTTTCGTCTTCTGTCTCTTCCTCCTCTTCAGGTACAGTCTCATCGTCGCTTTCTTCCTCTTCATGTTTGTGTTTTGGTTCATCAATGAACTCCCAGAAAGGGTCGTCTGTATCAAGCTCAGATTCTGACCCGTAGCGAGACATTGTTTCAGAACTAAACATAAAATCATCATTTGATGATTGGCTTCTTTCCGGTGAAGACGGTGGTGATGGTGAAGACATTTTTTGAATGTATTTTCGGAACAGTGAGAGTAACGAGTTTGAGCAAAAAATAACTTAGTATGTTTTTAATCCTTTGCTCATGACCCTTTATATGTATTTAATCCCGGAATTCCAAAAGGTTTAAGCTCTCGGACCACGTGAATATCTCTCAAATATATTTTCTATCTTTTCCCAAAAATTGTATACTTCCTAGGTGACTGTTCAGTTATCCAAAACAGTTTAAAAGTTAATACACTATAACTTTAAATTACTTTGAACTCCAAAACAGTACATTATTGCGACCAAAGTCGCATTGGGAACTGATAAATGATTAACTGCGACCATAAATTGCATCCGTAGTAGGATTGCGACTATTGTCGCAGTGTTTAAGAGCAGCAGTCGCAGTTTGGATATGTAATTAAAAGAGCTTATAAGTTAATATAGTAAGAAAGAGACCTTACAAAAAAAATAGAATTAAAAGCTTTTAAAAGAAGACAAAATATAATTGAATATCAGAAGATCAGGAAATCCTAATCCTCGTCATTATCACCATCATAAGCAGATTCATCGTCTTCATTCTTCTGCTCTTCCTCTTCATCACTTATTTCCTCATCATCTTGCTGTTTTTGAGGTTTTTTTGTTTCACCGATGAACTCTCAGAATGGATCGTCTCTATCAAGCTCTTCGTCTGATCCGTTGCTAGGAAGCGAGCCTACAGCATCAGAGGACATGCTTTCATCAAGCATGTCTCCGTCAAGTGGCAGAGGAATAATGTCTTCTTCACTAACCCACATGAAAAATTCATTATCATCATGAATAGGAGGATCAGTTAATACATTATTTGATGTAGTGAGATAGTCAAAAGGAGTGAAGTCCAGACTGGTATCAGATTCACTAGAATATCCTAAAGACAAAGGACCGGTGGAGGATTGATTGAAGTTGAATTCTGAGTGTTCAGAGGAAGAAGATGGGGAAGACATGATTCAAGAATGAATTTTTTTTTGGAAGTTTTTGAAATCAAATTGAAAAGGAAGAGAAAAAATATAGTTTTTTTAGGTATGAGATAATATACTAGTAACAAGCATTATATAAAGGTGAATATTGTGGGAGAACATGAATAGTAATAATAATTGTTAGAGGTGATGATTGAGTATGTTAAGAAATGGTAAAAAAAAAAATTATATTTAATTGAAGATTTATTGCGGGAGAATCCGAAGTACAAATTAACTTTATAGAATTGTTTGGCTATATCTTTAGATTACGTATGGTGCACATCTTTCCTTTCTCGAGATTAACATTAGTGCATCTCTTTTTTTCTAAACTGGTGTTGTATCACGGTAGATATAATATTAATTACTTCTTTTACATAAGGCATGAGAAAGAAGATTGCGAATTTGGTCGCAGTACCGAAGGAGGTCGCATTGCTATGCGATAACATTTTTTGTCTTGTATTCTTTATTCTGTATTAAGTCTGCGACCATGGAATGTTTTTTTACTTTTGAATGCTAGAAGTCGCAGTCGTCATTTAAAAGGGGTATTTTTGTCATTTTGATTCACGATTGTTTAGGCGGGATTTTTTGATTTTTTTTGGCGCCCACACTCTGCGACCGATGTGTGGCCTATATTCAGCCACGTCCCACAGGCTGAGAAACTCTCTCAGCCCGCAGGCTGAGGTAGAGTAAGCCCATATATATATATATATATATATATATATGAAAATCGGTTTGAGACTGTGGATTTAAAGTTTTGAACGAGCCTAAAAGATTCTCATGTGATGGGATTTAACGACGGGTTCAAAAAACAATAAGGCTTTTAATCAAAGGGTCTTCTTCACGCTGATACGGTCCAAAAGGCTTCTTATCTTGTTCACATTGCTAATTAAATTGGAAGTATTTGATACAAATTTAAAATAAATCGACTATTCATCTTTCTTTTTAAAACATGTGTTCGCCTATTATAACATGTAGCCTGTAAAATCCAAAACCATAACTCACATGTCAGTTTCAAAATCAGTGTTAAAACTTTGGGGTTGTTTGTTTGGACGTAAAAAGTTGTAAATATCCGTAATTTGTAAATGACTCACAGCTCAATTACAACAACGGTGTTTGTTTGGACCGTAATTCATAAAAGACTTACGTAACTCAATTGTTACTCACTTGTAACTCAATTACCACTCACTTACTGCCCACTTACAGTTAATTTTGTGGTCATCCAAATTTGTATTATTCTTTTATGTTAATATTATTTTTTTTAATATTAATATTTTTAGTATTTATTTGTAATATTAAAAAATTTTAAATCACCAAATAGTTAATTTTGTGATCATTTTTTTCACTTACGACTTATATATTATGACAACTAAACACCGTAAAACACAATACACTTTTCCACTTACAACTTTATATTACCAATCAAACACCGTAAAACTTAAATGCGTGTAACTCATTTAGAACTGTAATAGAATTTATCAATTAAGATTAACTACGATAACCAAACAAACGATAGCAGGGCATTTTTTTATGATGCTTGGTGATCGTTGAGCAAAAGATTTGCATGGACTCGTCATTTTTTTTTTGTTGATTGGAAGAGGATGGAGGTCACCCACCAGTCCACGCAAACGTATCCATCACTAATTATTCAAATTAAATTTCTCGTTCGATAATTGCGAAAATCAAACTCGAAACCTCCTCTTCAAAGCTAGGGGTGTCACCAACAAGCACACCGGTAACGGACTTATCAGTTAACACAGTGTGAAGCCGCGTGACTGGAAAAATGCTGACAATTTGCATGATGATGAAAAATGAAAGATAAAGGGTTTTAAAGCCGCAACGATTGACGATGCTTTGAGAAGTGCGTACTCACTCAACTTCAACCTAACTCTTGCTTTTTCGTACTGCTAACAGACCCAATTCGAGGCTTAATGGGCCAGGCCATAGTCACTGAAGTTCCCATGGTTTTTTATATGATGTGCTGCAGATGGGCCTAATAGGCTGAAAGTCCACAGAAAACTGGGTTGGCCCAAATCCACCTACCATCAGTTTGAAGTTTTGAACCTCGGCTAGTCCTGCACCCCACTTGACCCAGCATTGACCACACTTGCTTTCGTTAAAAAAAAAAAATAAATATAATAAAATAAAATCTAACTGTATTTTTCTATTAATATTATCTCTTAATTAGCCTTACATTGATATTAGTTCTTTAAACTTTATCATTACTATTAGGTATCCTAATCACCCAAGTCATCTCTTAGCTACATCCCTGTAAGTTCTTTGCTTCAGATATTGAACTTTGAGTATTCAGAGGTGCCCTCGTTGTTGCCACAGTGATTCTAAGAGTATTCAACGGAAAATTAGCAAGGCATACGCGATCCATCAAACCTTTAATTACATACAGTCTAATGGTCAGTTGTAATCCCCAGTGTGCGTGTGCAACATGGGGAATAGCATGCCTTAATGCACGTGAAAATGAATAGACATGTCTTTCTTTTGGGAACGTATATTGCCACCCTCAAAAATGGGAAAGGCCTCTCATTGATTAAGACACTCCCAAAATTGATCAACACCGCCCACCTAAAATTTTTTTAAAATGATCAAAATATCATTTTCTTCTTCTCCTCTTCCTCTCCCCTCGTTGACCAACCCATCACCGGCCCCTCCCCCCTTTGGCGAACCTCCCTCTCCTCCTTCCCCGCCCCCTCCTACCCCTCCTCCTCCCCCTCGATCTCTCCCACTCATTCCTCCTTTCCCTCCCCCTCCCTCCAAAACAGTTTGGGGGGACGGTCCCCCCAGCTGTTTGGGGGGTGGGGGGTGTCACCGGAGAAGAAGGATAGAGATGGAGGAAGAAAGAAGGAAATGAGGAAGAATAAAAGATTTTTTGGACTTTCACTAAGAGCAAAATTATCAAAAAGAAAAAAAATTAATGACACACTTGAATTTTTTTTTTTTTTTTTGGGTGTGGCTTTGACATTTTTGGGGGTGACAATATCCATTCCCTTTTGTTTTGTAGGTTTTTTCCCCTAGTAAACCAACCCCACAACGAGATTCAACTAGTGACCTAGTGATCCGTTTTAGTGAATATATATATATATATATATATATATATATGAGAGAAATGTAAATCAGCTGACACAGGAGGCAACTCCCTCCTATGTCGCACTCAAAATCAATTTCCCGAGTAAATTTTCAAGATCCGACCGCACATTATTATCTTCATATTCTAAGATATACACACATAAAAAATCAAGTGATTTGAAGTTTGTTTACTCCATTTTCTTTTGGTTCAAACATTAACGGTTTTTTAACAATAGAACAAAATGGAACGATTAGATCAATGAGTAAACGAATTTCAAATCACTTGATTTTTTATATGTGTACATCTTAGAATATGAAGATTATAATGTGCGGTCGGATCTTGAAAATTCATTCAGGAAATATGATTTTTGAGTGCGATATAGGAGGGAGTTACCTCCTGTGTCAGCTTATTTACATTTCTCTCTCTCTCTCTCTCTATATATATATATATATATATATATATATATATATATATATATATATATATATATATGTCTGCTTGCGGGATCGGAAAGGCGACCTATGGGGAGCAGGAGGTCAAACGAGTCCAAGGCCGATCGCTTGACCGTTCGCGGGGACTTTTGTAGGGTTTTACATGCAAAAGGTAGGTTTACATTTGGAAGAATAGTACTTTGTATATTTTCCATCATAAACTTTAGTTCTACGGTGTATGTATGCATAAGTAGACAACTTAAAGTAAGAACAGAAGTTGAGACAGGAGTGACTTAAAGTTGGTGCGAAGCACGTGTCTAGTTTGAATGAAAAATTAAGAATAACATGCTCATAATAATGCAAGAATGTTTTCGCAATTTATACAACTAGATATGCTATATTCAAATATAATTAGTTGAATTTAAATATAAGAAAGAAAGCTATCATAATCACAATTATTCAAAATATTTTTCTTCTCTCATTGCAATTAGTTTTTTTTTTACAGTGACGGTCGCGTGCATATAAACACTATTTTTCTTTCTCTGCTGACTTTAATGGAGACCTTGAAAATTGTTGGAATTGAAGAATATAAATACGAATCTTTGAATTGAATTACGGCGAGATCCGTTGATCAAATCAATTGGATGATGGTTGGAGTGTGTTCTCCTTCCATTGGGGATGAACGTGGTATATTCACATGTTCAATTCCGACTTCGAATGAATGAGATATTCAAGTCTAAAGATTGCCTAATTCAAAGCCAAAATGGGACTAAAGGTAGCCAAAAGCATTTAGTCCCACATTGGCCATGGGATGAAAGTTCGTTGTATTTAAATAGAGAAAATTGAGAACAAAAGGCGTGCCCTTTGGGTACTTAGAGTTTTCGCGCGCGATTGGGAGGGAACCATGCCCTATCATGCGTGTGCGCGCCGGCGGCGACGGCGGCGACCGGCCGGCACCGGAACCGGTTCGGGTTCCCTACCCGGCCTGGTTCTTTTTGGGTATGTGGGTTGCGAGCATACCCGCTCCGCTACCCGAACCAGACCCGCCCCGCTATCCAGATCCAATCTACTCCAGTTGGACAGTCACAACTGTTGGACAGCCAACAGGTGCGACTGTTAGGTCGAACCGTTGCAACAGTTCAGACCGAACCGTTGCAACCTTTCGTTGGGTTCAGACCCGTTGGCCCCTCCTGGAGCGCTATAAATAGCGCTCTAGTTTCTCATTCTAAACACACCAACAACAGCGAGAAATATATATATCTCTCTCAGAGTTCTGAAGCAAGTTCTGAACTGGCAGTGGAGTTCTGAAGCTACTTCCAACGAGAAGTGGGAAATCCGTAACTCGGTTTCCGAAGCGACTTCCAAAGAAGATTCTGCAAAAATTCGTTCTGAAAGAGGGCTCAGAAAATTCAACAGATTCTTTTATAGAATTGTTGTCTGAATCTGGGACTTCTGAAGAAGAATATTATTCAACCTTCCTTCGTCCTCAACAGTGGGTGCTACTCCAAAGTAAAGGCAAATATTCATTCGAAATTTGTCCTTGTCCTGCTGCTTCAACGATCCTGTGAAGGTACTGGTTGACTACGGTTCGACCGTACGGTGATTTCATAGTGCTATCCAAATACCGTGAAGGAGTGTTGTATCTTGGGAGACCAGCGTCCATTATCCCGTTAGCACCGGTGCGGGGGACGTAATTGTCTTAAGGAGATTCGCTCTAAGCGTACCTCACTCCAAGTACTGTATAAGTGAATTAATTTCTTTATACAGGGGATATACTGATATTCAGTATATCGAGACTGATTTAGATTCAGTCTAGTTGGTGTTTAACCAAGGAAGGAAATTGAAAGGTGGTTCTTAAATTAAGGAACGTTCTATTGAACGGAAAACCTCCCACCTGATATTTGCCGACCTGGCCAATTAGATTGTTGATATTTCAGTGATCTTGAATAGTTGTCAGATTGATTCCTGTTAAGCAGAAATCCAACAATCTTAAGACAATTAGTATTGAAGTTTCTTACTTCTATTCTGCTTGAACTTGTAGAAAATATCTGAGACTAATCAAGATAGCTCAAGTAAGGCACCAAATATGCAGGTACAAGCTTTGATGCCAACTCCACTTCCTAACCCGAAGCCGGAGAAGCCAGGAAAATTTGACGGCACAGAATTCAAGAGGTGGCAACAGAAGATGATCTTCTACTTGACCACTCTTCATCTGGCCAGATTCCTGCAAGAAGATCCACCAGAGCCCGCAACTGATGCATGGACTCAATGTGACTTCCTTTGCTGAAATTATATATTAAATGGACTGGATGACTCTCTTTACAATGTCTACAGTCCTATCACAATGGCAAAGAAGTTATGGGCCAGTCTTGACAAGAAGTACAAGATTGAGGATGCTGGTACCAAGAAGTTTGTCGTAGGACGATTTCTGGAGTACAAAATGGTGGACAACAAGACTGTAATCAGTCAGGTGCAAGAGTTCCAACTTATCTTGCACGAGATAGAAGCTGAAGGTATGATTCTTCCTGAAACTTTTCAGGTGGCTACTATCGTGGAGAAACTCCCACCTGCGTGGAGAGATTTCAAGAACTACCTGAAGCACAAGCGAAAGGAGTTGAAGTTGGAAGATCTCATTGTGAGGCTTCGAATCGAGGAGGACAACAGAAAGCCCGAGAAAAGGAGCAGTAAGAACTCATACGAAGCAAAAGCTAATGTGATCGAAGACTCAAAGGGGAAAGCGTCTACTTCCAAAGGCTTAAAGCAGAAGAAGACTTCCCAGGGGTACAAAGGCAAGGTCCAAGAAGGCAAGAACATGCGCTTCAAGGGAACCTGCTACATCTGCAACAAAGAGGGGCATAAGGCGAATGAATGTCGCAGCCGCCTTAAAAAGAACAAGAAGAGCCATCCACAGGCAAACTTGACCGACCATGAGTCGCCAAGCCTTTCAGCTGTGGTGTCAGAAGTGAATCTGACAACCAACAATAAGGATTGGTGGGTAGACACTGGGGCTACTCGGCACATCTGCTCTGAGAAATTATTATTCTCTGAATATCAAATACTAGAGCAAGATGAGCAACTATTCATGGGAAACTCAGCCGTATCAAAGGTTGAAGGAAAAGGCAAGGTCATCCTGAAGTGGACATCGGGGAAAGAGCTTACTCTGAACGATGTGCTACATGTTCCAGATATTCGCAAGAATCTGATATCTGAATCAATACTTAGTAAGAAAGGATTTAGAATGGTTTTTGAATCAGATAAATTTGTACTTACTAAGGGAGGGATGTATGTGGGAAAGGGTTATCTTGTTGATGGACTTTTTAAAGCCAATGTTGCAGTGGTAAATAAAAAGTTTGTGTATTTGTACCCGAAGCTTATAAATAAAGGAAAATCTTCTGTTTATTTGCTTGAGTCTCCTATTTTGTGGCATGCTAGATTAGGGCATGTAAATTATAAGTCATTAAAGAACTTGTCTAATCTGGGATATATTCCTAAACTCAACTTGAAAGAAATTCGCAAGTGTGAGATTTGTGTTGAGGCCAAGTTGGCGAAAAATTCATTTCACTCAATAGATCGAAATACAGAACCTTTAGGGTTAATTCATAGCGATCTGTGTGACTTGAAGTTTATGCCAACTAGAGGCGGTAAAAAGTATTTTATTACTTTTATTGATGACTGTTCAAGATACTGATATGTGTATCTTTTAAACAGTAAGGATGAGGCAATAAATATGTTTATAACATATAAAGCCGAAGTTGAGAATCAACTCAATAAGAAAATCAAGATTCTAAAATCCGATAGAGGCGGAGAATATGAATCAAATGATTTTAGTGAGTTATGTGCTAATTTTGGTATAATCCATCAAACAACAGCACCATATACTCCTCAGCAAAATGGAATTGCTGAACGGAAGAACAGAACTTTGAAGGAGATGGTAAATTCCATGCTCGTAAGTTCTGGAGCTCCGCAGAACTTGTGGGAGGAAGCTCTATTAACTGCAAATTATATTCTAAATAGAGTACATCACAAGAAACTTGGTCTTATACCATTTGAGTTATGGCATAGAAGGACACCTTCCTACCATTATCTCAAAATGTGGGGGTGCCTTGCAAAGGTGCTGACACCATTACCTAAAAAGACTAAGTTGGGAGCAAAAACTATGGACTGCATATTCATAGGCTATGCCTTGAATAGTAGTGCCTACAGATTTTTGGTTCATAAATCAGAAATACCAGATATTCATGTAAACATGATTATCGAATCTAGAGATGCTGTGTTCTTTGAAGATATTTTTCCGTATAAACGGAAATAGATAAGACTTCTGGGAAAAGAACACATGAGATGACGTTCAGGGACGAAAGCCCCGAGGAACCGATTGTTAATGCGGAAATTGAACCAAGAAGAAGTCAGAGATCTAGAATCTCAAAATCTTTTGGTCCAGATTTCATAGCATACGCTATTGAAAGCGAGCCTCAAACATTTAAAGAGGCTATGTCAACCCCAGAAGCACAAAATGTTACATACAACGGTAAGTCTAGACATATTCGTCGTAGATAAAATACCGTGAAGCAGTTGCTCTCAAATGGAATTATCTTTATTGACTTTGTATCGTTAAAGGATAATTTAGCGGATCCGCTTACTAAAGGTTTAAGTGGAGAGCGTATAAATTGCGCATCGAGGGGAATGGGTCTAAAAGCCTAACCTTACCGAGTCAGCTTAATGGAAACCTCACTTAGCGACTGGAGATCCCACGGACTAAGTTCAAGAGGAAAAACTAGTTATAATTGACTCAGCAAGTAAGCACTTGGGAGTTTGACTCCAATCCATTCCTAAGGTGTACATAAGTGCTTTTCTACAAGTGGATTAAGGATAAGCTTAACGTTTTTAATGATGCCTATATCTTGTTACTAAACAAGTGGAGTAGAGTAGACTACTCTTAATAGGACGATCACCTATGTGAGTATAGAGTTGGGTCGGCTCTTTGGGAATTTCTATGGAGGCTGTTATTCCCTAAAGATATTATCTGAAACTAAGAATGTCCAGGGCCAAAACGGACACAACCGAGAACCAAAGTTAATTTGGAAAGTCACTGTATGAAGCTTGTTGACTTAGCTTACACTAACGGCTAACAGTTCAAGACTTAGTTCACTGATTAGCCAGTAAGTCCGATAAAGTTTTCGCTATGGAAGGTTCAAGACCTAGTTCACCTATCCTGATGCAGTTTCTTTTCTAAAGTACCTTTCACAATAGAGTCAGTCTCTTTGTATGTCATTTCCTTGAATCTCCATTCATTGTGGGGGATTGTTGGAATTGAAGAATATAAATGCGAATCTTTGAATTGAATTACGGCGAGATCCGTTGATCAAATCAATTGGATGATGGTTGGAGTGTGTTCTCCTTCCATTAGGGATGAACGTGGTATATTCACATGTTCAATTCCGACTTCAAATGAATGAGATATTCAAGTCCAAAGATTGCCTAATTCAAAGCTAAAATGGGACTAAAGGTAGCCAAAAGCATTTAGTCCCACATTGGCCATGGGATGGAAGTTCGTTGTGTTTAAATAGAGAAAATTGAGAACAAAGGGCGTGCCCTTTGGGTACTTGGAGTTTTCGCGCGCGATTGGGAGGGAACCATGCCCTATCATGCGTGCGCGCGCCGCTGGCGTCGGCGGCGCCGGCGCCGGGCCGGGCTCGGGACCGGGTTCCCTACCCGGCCTGGTTCTTTTTGAATCAGGTCTCACGGGTATGAGTTGCGAGCATACCCGCTCCGCTACCCGAACCAGACCCGCCCCGCTATCCAGATCCAATCTGCTCCAGTTGGACAGCCAACAGTCGCAACTGTTGGACAGCCAACAGGTGCGACTGTTGGGTCGAACCGTTGCAACGGTTCGGTCTGCAACATTTCGTTGGGTTAAGACCCGTTGGCCCCTCCTGGAGCGCTATAAATAGCGCTCCAGTTTCTCATTCTAAACACACCAACAACAGCGAGAAATATATATATCTCTCTCAGAGTTCTGAAGCAAGTTCTGAACTGGCAGTGGAGTTCTGAAGCTACTTCCAGCGAGAAGTGGGAAATCCGTAACTCGGTTTTCGAAGCGACTTCCAAAGAAGATTCTGCAAAAATTCGTTCTGAAAGAGGGCTCAGAAAATTCAACAGATTCTTTTATAGAATTGTTGTCTGAATCTGAGACTTCTGAAGAAGAATATTCTTCAACCTTCCTTCGTCCTCAACAGTGGGTGCTACTCCAAAGTAAAGGCAAATATTCATTCGAAATTTGTTCTTGTCCCGCTGCTTCAACGATCCTGTGAAGGTACTGGTTGACTACGGTTCGACCGTACGGTGATTTGGTAGTGCTATCCAAATACCGTGAAGGAGTGTTGTATCTTGGAAGACCAGCGTCCATTATCCCATTAGCACCGTGCGGGGGACGTAATTGTCTTAAGGAGATTCGCTCTAAGCGTACCTCACTCCAAATACTGTATAAATGAATTAATTTCTTTATACAGGGGATATACTGATATTCAGTATATCGAGACTGATTTAGATTCAGTCTAGTTGGTGTTTAACCAAGGAAAGAAATTGAAAGGTGGTTCTTAAATTAGGAACATTCTATTGAACAGAAAACCTCCCACCTGATATTTGCCGACCTGGCCAATTAGATTGTTGATATTTCAGTGATCTTGAATAGTTGTCAGATTGATTCCTGTTAAGCAGAAATCCAACAAAAATCAAGGCTCTTTCTAAGAAAACACTTGTTTTATACGGTGTAGATGAATTTGAGGTACATTTAACATGTTGAAGTTAATATCAACCTCTAATCACTAAATTAGACCTCCCTTTGTGATAGTATAGATTTTAATTTTAATAGAATACCACACCTTTTTCACAAGTGAGAAACTTTCCAGAATTTATAAGTATTAATTAATTAACAATCTCTGGATAAACAATACAATCTATGGCCTACAAAACATACATTTCAACAATTTTAATATAATTCAATGATTTCTATAATTTTAGTACTTTTTTTAAATGTCACAACATGAGAAACAAGACGACTCCCCGATTATATACTGCAAATTACAAAACCTCCAAAGAGTTTGAATTTACCACATGTGTAGTTTTGAAAAGATTCGAGCCTGAATCCTTCCCACTCAAATATTACCATACATCATCCGAATACAAGATTCATTCCGTTGAAGTTGATATATATTATTTTAAGTATCTATAAATCAAAAATTAAGTATTTTAAATATTTTTTGCCCATGTATCAAGTAGAGGGGAAACGAACAGTCTAAATAATGACTTGGTTATTTTTAAGTTTTTAAATTTTTAGATCATGAACAAATGGGCGGATCAAGAATTTGTATGTCTAAAGATATATATCTAACCAACTCACTATTTTCGGCCGTCTATTTTTCTCGCTTGATAGATGGGCAAAAAATATTCAAAACGCTTGATTTTTTAATTTTAGTTACTTTAAATGATATAAATCAACTTCAATAGAGTGGATATTGTATTTGAATATCGAATATTGATATTTGAGCGAGAAAGATTCAAGCTCGAATTCTTCCGGAACTAAACATGTCTGTCTCACAATAAAATTTACAGCTATTAGATCTTTGTTTTAAAAAACAGAAATAAAGAAATTCAAGATGAACTTGGGCTTTTTGTCGAGCCCAACAGCATCGTTGGCGGCCTGTTCAACCGTGGGGCCCACTCGATAGTGAGGCTGAAATCCAGAGGACTTTGGATTCGCGACAGCATTAGTAAGGGGGCCACGAAAATCTATGGGCGTAAAGCCTACCCGCGTAAAGCCTACCCGCATGCATACCCAGCTTATTTGTATCTTACATGGCATTAAGTTTGCCACGTAAGATGGACATGTATTTATTAAATAAAAAAAAATTCCTTTTTCATGAACTCACCTTTCCTTTCCGCTATCATCTTCTTGGTTACTGCTCGCTGCTGAGTCATCCTCGTCGGAGTTACGTCGATGTCGACCTTCCTCGCCGCCGATAGCCATCACTTCGCCCGAGATTTCTCCTCTTTGGTCATTCCAACCTCGTTCCCTCCTCCCTGTTTTGCTCGGTGTCCACTTTTTCGCCTCGCCGACGACGCTTGCTGTACACTTTTTGCAGCATTCCACCAAGCCCGAGACATCTCAATGTGGACGGTTTCGATTATTGTTTTTTTTTTAATTTTTTCTTCTTTCTTTTTCATTGTTCATTCTTTATTACTGTGCCTATGTGATCTAAAGAAGCATTTTAGCTCCTTGTACTATGTGGTTATGAATCAATGATTTTCAAACAGGAGGTTTTGTGGGTAGATTGTAGGAGGATTGGAGACAAGAAGTCAAATAAGGACAACTGGATAAATATTGATAACGCCCATCACGTGTTTGAGAAAATTTATGAATGAAACAAAATTGGTGTTTGCTCAGCAAGGTGAGAAAGGCTGAGAAGTCTGGCGATGCAAGAAGGTTTGACGTCGAGGTAAGACAACTAGCTGAGAAACTCTGGGCTCAACAAACTAGACAACCCGACGATGAGGTGGTGAGGTCGAGGATGTTGGAGATGCGAAGGTTGAGACGGTAAGTTCGACGGCGAGGCAACCTCCGCCAAGGTCTGATCAGATTAAGAGAGGGAGATAGTAAAGAATCGGGGGCTGAAAAGTCTCCAGTTGTTCTCAATTAATTTTTTTTATTATTATTAAGAATAAGCTGAAGGTTATTCTCAAAACTAACTATTTTTTTCATCGCGCTCGAAGAGCCGTCCGATGAGAGTAGGTCCCACCCCAATCGGACGGCTCACCGCGCACGCGGAGCGGAAAAGACAGCGAGTAAAAGGCAGCGAGCAAAATTTTTTCAGCCGTAACATACAGCGTTCACAAATTTTTGTTTCGAATAAAGACAAATCCATCTTACATGGCAAACTTAGTGCCAAGCAAGATACACACGAGTCCTACATGACAAATTTAATATCGAACAAGACGCACATCAACCGAGTCCACGTGCGTGTATACTCAATCTGGGTACGAAAAGTGTTTGTCCACCCAAAAAACACAAAACATATGGCCTTTAAATAAACTACTGCATTCGAAATCAAAACCACAAAATCAGAGATTACAGACAGCACTAATAAAATTAAAGAAAAAACAACAAGAAAAAGGGAGACAATCGAGAAAGAACGCAACAGGTGGGCATCCATCCATCACATCCCTTTTCTTTATTAAGCGAAAGAGGGCAAAAAAAAAAAAACATAAAAAAATATAAAATATACATGTAAAAGATAGAGAAAAAACAATAAAAAAAACTAACGGAAAAACTCCACACCCTCCAAGAAACTCACAATTACAAATCTACCTCTCACCCCCGCTGCAGATCCCAGCGAGCAGCACCGGCACCCTCTCCCTCCTCCTCCTCTCCGCCACCGTCGTCGCCGTCACCGGCGGCGGAAGCACCCTTCCGTTCTCAAATAGCCGGCCGCCTCCCACCGCCACGTGCTCTTCCTCCTCGACGAAGAAACTCCCCTCCGCCACATCGGTGGCTGCGCCAGCGATGCCCTCCCCCACCACCGACCTCCGCTCGACCTGCAGGAAGTCCCTCAGCGACGTGGACCCCACCATGTCGTCCCTGCACAGCCGCCACCAGCTCCTCCGCCCGTCTCTGCTTCCCCTCCGCCGCCGCCGATCCGCCGCCTTCTTCACGGCGGCGGCGCCGCGCTCCCGCCGTGAAGGGTCGGTGACGGGCCTGAGGATCGTCTCGCTGGCCGCGAAGTTGACGCCCATTAGAGTTCCTAGGGTCGTACTGCGGTCGGGGAAGAAGGAGCCCGTCGACTGTAGCAGCAGCAGTAAAGTAGGTGAGCAAGCAGGGGCATTTTAAGGAATGAAGGAGGCGGTGAGTGGTGTTTTAGATTTACCTCGGTGTCGAGATCGGAGGAGGAAGCGGAAGAGTTGGTCGGAGACGAGGGGAAGAGGGCGGTGTCCGGATCCATCTATAGAGGAGTTGAGGGAGCGGGAGAGACTGTCGGAGAGCGTTGGACAGCGAGGATTTTATGGCAGTGTGAATGTGAAAGGACGGTTGTGCCCTTGGGAACTCTTTGGAAATAAAAAACATTTTTTTATTATAATGTAAATCGGTTAACATAAGAGGTTCTACCTCCATTGTCGTTGACGTGGATCGATCTCAGCCCTAGAGCTATGACAAAATAATAAAAATTATATTTTGCATTTAACCCCCTCTCTTCTCCTAACAAATCCCTCTCTTCCTCAAATAACCCCACTCAGATTCTTTCCTCTCTCATCTCCCTCTCACCCAAATTCCCCCTCCTGATCACAGATCTCTCCCTCAAATCTCGTCGCTGCCCTCTTGAGATCATCGTCACGCTCAAGCTCACTGCAGTCGACAAAACCTTCTCAAGCTCTCCCCCGAAATCTCAAGCCAACGCCACCTCTGTCCTCGATCTCAAGCAATGTTGCCTTGATGTCGCAGAGTGCTGCCCTCGCCCATCGCCTAGTCGCAGGTCTCCAGTCCCCATCCTTTCAATATGGATCTCGCTGCCACAGTCACTGCCTCAACTGTAATATCTCACTCATTTCTCTCTTTAATGAGCTAATTTTTTTCTTGTATACAAAAGAGTATCCATCCATTGACCCATGTCAAGGTTCAAAGAACAAAATTTTGAAGTGATCCAAAAAATAAATAAAATCGATGAGAGCCTAAACATGTACAGCTCATCTCTCAAGTGATAACAAGATCCTGAAATAAAGGAAGATGAGAATTGGGAAACTACTTCTTGTTGTTGGCAAAGAATGAGGCCAGAAGAAGAATAATTTTTTTTTTATGATCAGTGATTGAATGACTCTTTCTCAAGGATTTTAGTCCTGAATTCCTTTTTTGATTGGATTTGAGAATTCTAGGAATGATTTGTTTGGTTGTCAAATTTTGAATAATGTGCTAGAGATTAAAATCTAAAATCTTTTGAATCAGAAAAAAAGAAAAAAAAGAAATCAAGAATCAAGAATCAAGAATCAAGATTCTTTTTTATATTCCTAAATTGGGTTTCATTCCAACAATTCACACTATTGGTTGTAGTTTTCTTTTCCTTTTTTTTTTTTCCTTTCCTTTTCTTTTATTTAAACATTTGCAACAGTAAATCCAAAGAAAGAAAAAGGAAATTTGGATGTCATCTGCAATCTCATAGGGCAGGCATATGTATAATGTAATTTTACAGTTACTGAAAACAAAATTTGCAATCTACCTATCTTCTAAGCTTTGCAAGATGTTGAGTTGTATTAATTTCTAAAACACTAAACAAACATATTCAACATAATATGCAATCTCTCATATTTTAAGCATTCTTCACTGTTATTGTTTTGTTATTCTTTATGTTCAATTTTTTTGTGCTTAAGCTTGATTTGTGTGCTTCTTTTAAACTCTTCTCAGGAATGTATAGTGAAGGATGATATTGAAATGAATGACATTCTATCTAGTCATTCAGGAGAACGAGAGACACAAAATTCAGCTAATGTGAAAGTGATGAATGAGAATCATAGCAGATCTCATACTGGAGAAAAATCATATATTAGTCTGGAGTTTCATACACATGATGAGGCATACAACTACTATAATTCGTATTCATTTCAATATGGCTTTGGAATTCGTAAAGGATCTATTGGTAAGTCAAGATCTGATCCAAAAGAGTTATTTCTCAAATTTTTGTGTGTAACAAGGTAGAGATTTGGGAATTGGGAAAACTCATCATTCGGAAACCTGACAAGAGAGTAGGCTGTGGAGATAAAATGAAAATCAAGTGGACTACTTTGAACACATGGGTGGTTACTAAATTTGTGGGAGAGCACACACATGACATCACAAGTCCTAATAAAGTTATTCATCATTATTCTCATAGGAAGCAACATCGCACAAAGGTTGCAAATCCAAAAATTAAGTGAAGAAGGGATTATTGCTTCTAATATTTTCCGAGTTCTTGATGTTACCTATGGGAGTCAAGATGGTTCACCACATTTCACACCACAACAATGCATCGATCATATCAAAAAAATAAGGAAGAATAACATCGTCAATGAGTGCATTTCTATTAATAGGAATTTTCAAGATCGGAGAGCGACAGATTCAGATTTCTACTTTGCTATAGAGATTGATCATTTAGGCATGATGAGGAGCGTGTTCTAGGCTGATGAGAGATCAAGATCATCTTATTTAAGTTATGGGGATGTCGTAGTCTTCGATGTTACATACCGGACCAATAATTTGTGTCTTCCTTTTGCTCCATTTACAGGAGTAAACCATCATCGACAATCCACACTCTTCGGCTGTGCATTACTTGCAGATGAGCAAGAAGATACATTTGTATGGCTCTTCACTCAATAGCTCAAGTGCATGCATGGACTTGCACCAAAAGCAATCATCACAGATCAAGATCCACAAATAGGGGGAGCTATAACAAAGGTTTTCCCTAACACTCGACATCATTTTTGCTTTGGGCATATTAGCAAGCATATTGCAGAGAAGAAAGTATTGTTGAAGAGCCAATATGGAGATGAGTTCTCTAAGTTTTTTAATAATTGGTATCGAGCTAGTACCATAAGTGTGAGGAACGGTGGAAGGCTCCAAAGAAAAAGTTTGAGATAAATGAAAATGCATCCAGCTGGTCATCAAAGATGTACAGACTGCGAGAACATTGGGTGAATGCATACCTGAAAGACGAATTTTGGGCAGGAATGACAAGCAGTCACAGGATTGAAAGTATCAATGCTTTCTTTGATGGCTTTGTTAATTCAAGAACGCAGCTTGTGTACTTTGTATGTCAATATGACAAAGCCATAGAAGCTCGTCGTGCCTCCGAAGGTCATGAAGATTTCATGAATCTAAATAACGCCCCCCCCCCCAATGTGTCTTTCACACCCCCTTGAAGTGCAATCTGGAAAAATATACACTAGAGAAGTCTAAAAGCTTTTTCAAATAGAGCTCCTTGCTGGTTTCACTTTTTCATGAAGAGCTCCAAAATGAAAGATCAAAAAGAATTTTTAAAGTTCAATATTCTCGCGTTGAGGAAGATAAGTAGGAAGATGTGACATTTGATCAGGTTGGTGAGCTTACCGTCACATGCACTTGTGCAGTGCTTGAAACAAATGGTATTTTATGTAGGCACATCTTATATATCATGATTACTAATCTAGTGAAAGCTTTTTCACAAAGTTATGTATTGCCTAGGGGAAGATTGATGCAAGACAAAGAAATATTGAATTTGCAAGGCTAAAGAATAATGAAAGTAGCATGCAACAATGTGGGATCATAAAATTATAGGATACTCGAGCCAAGTTCAATGATGTACTTGAATTGGTGTCAAAATCGGAGCCTCTAATATCTAAACTGGATAATATGTTAGATAATTTAATCCTAGAGGCCAAGGAGGAAGTGATGCCCAAGGAGATACATGCTCGAGATTCTCACATTAAAAGTCAAGTTGAACCGAGTGCTCCTGTGGTGTTGAGAGATGGTGAAGAAATATTTGTTAAAGACCCCAACGGTCCTATTAAAATAAGGGTCGTCCAAGGTGTCCTACAAGATTACAATCAGGGTTTGAAGCATCACAAAGGGATAAGGAGATAAAATAGAGAAAATGCGGGAAGTGCGGATGATTGGGGCACTATAGAACCAATTGTACCATGTCAGTAAGTAGAAATTCTTTTCTTTGCTTTACTGAGTTTTTGGTTTATTTTGTTTAGTTTTCTTCTATTAAGTAATAACCCCTATACCAGAATTAGTATCTCAACCAGGACAAGCCACTCAAACTGGATATCAAATCTCAAATGCACTTTCTTTTTATCTTCTTTCACATTAGAAATATTTCTGATACTTGTACAAAATACATATTACAGGACTGATGGATGGATGCTGGAGCTTCTTTGGACCTTGAACTGAGAATGTTCAATTTTGGGAAAACAGTTGTTTTAGAGAAACTTTTAAGTATGATGTTTGGTGTTTGAAATTAATGATGCAGCAATATATCAGAATGATTTAGTAATGTATCAGAACATATTGGAATACTTATATCACAACATTTTTGAATGCTTGTGGTAGTCTGTCCCTCTTATATTTGAATCATCTTTTATCTCAAATACTTGTTGAGTGATCTCAATTTGGTGTTGTATCTCATATTTGTGATGCTCATCTTTCTTGAAATATTATTAGTTTTGAGTTCAATGATATATGCTCCTCTATGTTGGAATTATAATCCAAAATTGTGTTGGAATTATTGTTGATTTGAGCCAAAAAGTACACAGAAATCCGTCCAGAGAGACAGTTACTCACTCTCTATTAGAGAGCTACTTCTCTCTTTCAAAGAGAGGACCTGTTGCTGTCTTTTAAAGGGAGAAGCATACCACCACAATCATTAAAAGAGAATAATAGCTCTCTAACAGAGAGTGAGCAGCTGCCTAGCATTACCATTGCCATTCACAAATAGAATGTATTGACAAGATCAAATGAAGATCAATTCATACAATTCACAAATTGAATATGCAACATTCTTTCTTTTTGCAAGATCAAATGAGGAAAATTGAATGTATACCTTGCCATAATTGAATACATTAAATACAATGCAAAAATTGATTATATTGCCATTGCAAAAATTGTATATATGCATTGCCATTGCAAAATTGAATACTCGACCAAATTGTATATATTCATTGCCATTGCAAAAATTGAATAATCGACCCCGTAGCGGACGGGAGGCTACTGTTGATTGATCATCCACTACTCAATCTTTGCACGGCTTCGACGATGGAGCACGCCTTGGACACGCAACCTGGGAGAGACTAGCTGGCAAGGTAATTGGCGAGATCTGGCGCGGGATAAGAGGCTACACTGCTAACAAACCAAATCCCAGGATGGCAAGCTCAGTGAGGAATTTTGTCAAGCACATCTAATTTGCATCAACCTCCCTCTCTTCTGCAACAATCTCCTGCTTAACCCTCTTCCTTATGTTTATAAATATTAACAATTCTAACTCCAAATCTAACAACCTCCGTTGACAACCTCCAAGGGCTACCAGCTCTAGACTGTCTAAAAAAGTACTGAAGACAAGTCATCAGAAAGTAGGGTCCAGATTTTAGATGCAAGATTAATCATAGCCACTAGCGCAGCACCAAGACACGTGGGTTGAAACCCGCGTCTCAACATCATTTTGATGACCAAAACGCAGAGCTCGAAAGCCGCGCCTCAGCATCGCCGCAGTCCCAAGACGCGAGGGTCAAAACCCGCGCCTCTGCTTCATCACAATGGTTAAGACGCAGAGCTTGAAACTTGCGTCCTAATTATTTATACAATACCTAGGCGCAGAGTTTGAAGCCCGCATCTCACATGCAGCTTAACATAGAATTTGAAGTTCGCACTTGAAGTTCACGTTTCCCAAGCGTTACCTCAATGACAAAACACGAAGCTCAATGCCCGCGTCTTGGTTGTAACTGTAATGCCCTGATCCCAAGGATACGGAGACGTTATGGCGATGTACATACGCGTGGTGAAAACACCCTCGCGCGTACGTTAAGCCTCAGTACAGGAAATAACCTCCATATACACAAGTTTCAGCATTTAAATAAGTACAAGAATACCTGTAGAAAGAGGTTAGTGATCATAACAGAAATGAAAACAGGAATAATACTATAACAGAAATAAATCACCACGATACCTATAAATGGTCTCGATGAGGAATCTCCTATGTGAATCCAATGGACTATCTGACAATACGATAACTCGGATCTCCAACCTGGGCACGCAAACCCAGGGTCATCAGAAAGCGACCTAGTGAGTGGTAAAATGAAGGAGATAGTAATATATACAATAGTAATACAAGCACGATACTAATATATAATACATGATGTTGTCTAGTGATACCATATAATAAGGATATAATAAGCAGTAGAAATATATAATCATGTCAGTCTTTTAATACCATCACTACCTAGCCGGTTATCATCAGGTCATGGCTATAGTCGTATCCAGTTGATATAATAATGAGTGTTGTCTAGTGGTGATGTGATAGACATGACCATGTTAGTAGTGACGTGATGGAAGGGAACATGTAGATGAAGTATGCAACATAATCATCCTACTGTGTTATGCCTAGGCAGCATATAAACAATGCAAAACAGAATATAAGCAATGCAAAGTATACATATACATGAGTAGTACATCACCTCAGAAAATATAGCATGAAACAGGTAAAGTAACAACGCATACATGTAACATGATAGCGGATAAATGATCAGGAACAGTAACAAGTACAACTAAACAATTAAATACAAGTATCAGGCAAGTCATGTTGTTTATACAATAGTAGCAATCAGTACCACCCGGTATTTTAATCAATCTCTTCCAGTGTCCCATACCACTGGCAGTTCATACTGGAGCCCGCACTCCAGTCGAACCCATCCGGACATGGCCTACGGGTACCATTATCCAAACGAGAGAGTGACCAAATAACAAGTGTTCCCGACGTCACTATTGTGTATACTGTTTTATTATGTTAATTGGAAACCCATGGTCGAGGAGTTCTTATCGGGTAGGTGTATCCCGTGCATACCCGGGATTACGGCCTTAAACAAACCCCTGGCTGCTGAGACCAGGGCCCTCCGCTAAGAGGGGAGCATGAATCAAGTAACAAGAGCTCATGGAGCAATTGGTAGGTAGCACTACCGTCCCCTGCAGTGGGAGAATAATATGGATCCAGTACATCACCTGATAAGATCTAATCAACCGTTGAGTCTCCCCCATCCCCAAGTTATCTTTATGATCTGATATGTCAAGTATACAATGTAACAAGAACAAATACAGTACATGATACAGGTAACATGATAACTGGACCAGAGCTCTGTTGATAGCATAGAACAATATAACGAGAAACGGGAACAATATAACGGGAACAATAGATGTGGGATTCCACATATCGCATATCAACAGCTCTCATGTCCAGTAACGGGAGTATCCATATCAGTAACAGAAAAAAATCATATAACATGAAGACGGTAATATGGAACAATAATACATGTAATATGAACTGGAATCCATATGACAAGAATAAAGAAACCATACATGCATGTGTAACAGTGATATGCCGAGAATCCATGTAACGATGATAACAATATATCTCATAACGGTATCCATGACGTGGTGCATTTATATATCGATGGGACATGAATCCGAGATAAAAGTGTGACGTGTCATAGTATCTGTGCAACATGTACCTGTGATATCAGTGGTCAGTGTCTAATATCATGTACAGTGAACTACAGTATCCGTGTAATGATGATAACAATAATATGAAATGCGGTACTTATCCGTGTACTAGTGGAACATAGATGTGTAACTATAATCCGTGTAACATATCTGCGTAGCACTAGTACATGTAATAATGGTAGTCCGTGTATCATGTAATACCATGTCCTGTGCATTACAGTAACGGTGTCTTGCATGCATGTCTAGTGACAGGGTAGTGTCATAGCATATCTGTGGATCAGTAGACACGTGACAATAGTTATAATACATGAAATAATAGTGTACAAGAATATGGTGAAATAGTGGTCCGCGTGTCAATGGCTGTGCCGGTATGACGACTGTGTCTGAGTTGTCTATGTCAGTAGTTCTTGTGATTATTATTACATCACTAAATCAGGAAATACCTTTATACCTATTACAATGAGTTTCCACTAATTACAAGTTAATAATTATTAATTACCGTATTTTATCCATAATCAAGATCTATCACTCAATGTCATGAAACATAGTAAAATATAATTTATAAAAGAAAAACACTCACTACTTAGCAATGGGAAGGTAGCTCTCTTTCCCACGATCGCAACGGATTCAGAATCGTCCGAATCGGAGTCCGAATGCTCCAGATATCGCCCGAACGCTAAATCATAACAAATAGGGTTAAATATGTAATAAAAATATTTAAATGCAAATAAGAATATTAGCAGGGGGTTTTCTGAAAAGTTACCTTTATTGGGTTTGAATGCGGGTAGACGGGTTAACGGGTCGGGTTTAGATCCAAACCCAAACCCTAATAACTTAAGTTAAATGGGTAGTGGGTTTATGGGTTAACGGGTCAGGTTTTGGGGGTTTATTGGGTTGCAAATAAACCCAAATTGGGTTATTGGGTTCACACCCATTTATGGGTGTGAACCCATAAAGAAGGAGGAGGCAGCAGCAGCTTGCTGCTGCTCCTGCGTGGCCGGCCGGCCAGCCTGCCGGCGGTGGCCCCGGCCGCCGGCGGCGTTTCGGGCCCGGCCGAGCAAATGAGTGAGAGAGAGAGTGTGAGGGAGAGAGAAACAGAGAGAGGGGGAAAAGAAACAGCGGAAAGAAAAGAAAAGAAGAAGAAGAAGAAGAAGAAGAAGAGGAAGGAAGAGAGGGGGTTGGCCTGGGGGTTGCGGCAGGCGGCGGCGCCATGTGGCGGCCGGCGGCCAGCTGGGCTGGCCGCTGGCACTAAGGTGGGCCGCCCCCTTTTGAATTCGCATATAGAGAGAGAGAGAGAGTGGGGGGAAAGAGAGAGGTTAGAGAGAGAGAGGAGAGAGAGAGAGTGGGAGAGTGAGAGAGAATAGATGGGAGAGAGAGAGGAGGAATTTTAAAGGGGAAGAAGGCGGTGGAGAATGGGTAAGACAGTGGTGGAATCGTCCAGAGAAAGGGAGAAGAGAAGGGAAAAGAAAAGAAAAAGAAAAAGATTTAAAAATAATATTTTAATATTATAATATTGGCCCAATATTCGACCAGCTCCGAACGGTGCCCAAAAATTACCGAAAATAGAGAATATTATCCTGAGACGTAATATGAAGACGGTTTAAAGAAATTCGATCCGGTTTGCAAATAAAAAATCCCGGAAGGTATCGCGCCGATATCGGGTGATACCGGTTTGGCCGGATTTCTGATAAATTCAGAAAAATCCCCAAAAATATCCTAACGTAGAGAAACAATTCTAAGGCACACGGTGAAAGCGAATTCTCAAAATTCTACTCCAGTAGTGAAATAAAAATTGTAAAGCCAATTATCGGTATCGGTCGACACCGACTACGGAGATTTTCCAAAATAATCCAGAAAATTTCAGAAAATCCTGAAAAATCTAAAATATGAGAAAATGATATTTGAACTGAAATCAGCTCAATCGGACTACTATGAAGGTCAAATCAATTTTGTACGTTGTATCGCGTACAGATATTGTGATACGTACATCCGGGATCAGGGGGTTACATTTCTCCCCACCTTACAAAAAATTTCGTCCTCGAAATTTCAAATCAGGTGTGAGAACAATATTGCCAACCCCAAAGCCGAAATGTTACGGGTCCACGATCCTTCCGCTGCGCACTCTGATATCTCTAAGGAACTCGGGATGAAGAAATATGGGAGTGAACTAAGTCTAACGGATGGGAAGCAAGATGATGCAATGAAAGCGAGAAAGAAATCGGATGTTCTGGTTGACAACTGGAAGGAAGGAAGGAAGGAATACAAACGAGTCAAGGAATGAATTTTTCAGCACATGGTATTCTTGTACTTGTCGCTGAAATCCCAAATTCAGATACAGATACACTGATCTGAACCTGATTGTACTGTTGGTAAGAGCCCGAGGATTGACCCAGGTGGTTACCCACACCAGGTGTGAACCTAAGCTCTGATACCACTCTGTAACGCCCCGATCCCAAGGATACGGAGACGTTATGGCAACGTACATACGCGTGGTGAAAACACCCTCGCGCGTACGTTAAGCCTCAGTACAGGAAATAGCCTCCATATACACAAGAGTTCCAGCATTTAAATAAGTACAGGAATACCTGCAGAAAGAAGTTAGTGATCATAACAGATATGAAACAGGAATAATACTATAACAGAAATAAATCACCACGATACCTATAAATGGTCTCGATGAGGAATCTCCTATATGAATCCAATGGACTAACTGACAATACGATAACTCGGATCTCCAACCTGGGCACGCAAACCCAGGGTCGTCAGAAAGCGACCTAGTGAGTGGTAAAATGAAGGAGGTAGTAATATATACAATAGTAATACAAGCACGATACTAATATATAATACATGATGTTGTCTAGTGATACCATATAATAAGGATATAATAAGCAGTAGAAATATATAATCATGTCAGTCTTTTAATACCATCACTACCTAGCCGGTTATCATCAGGTCATGGCTATAGTCGTATCCAGTTGATATAATAATTAGTGTTGTCTAGTGGTGATGTGATAGACATGACCATGTTAGTAGTGACGTGATGGAAAGGAACATGTAGATGAAGTATGCAACATAATCATCCTACTGTATTGTGCCTAGGCAGCATATAGACAATGCAAAACAGAATATAAGCAATGCAAAGTATACATATACATGAGTAGTACGTCACCTCAGAAAATATAGCATGAAACAGGTAAAGTAACAACACATACATGTAACATGATAGCGGATAAATGATCAGGAACAGTAACAAGTACAACTAAACAATTAAATACAAGTATCAGGCAAGTCATGTTGTTTATACAATAGTAGCAATCAGTACCACCCGGTATTTTAATCAATCTCTTCCAGTGTCCCATACCACTGGCAGTTCATACTGGAGCCCGCACTCCAGTCGAACCCATCCGGACATGGCCTACGGGTACCATTATCCAAACGAGAGAGTGACCAAATAACAAGTGTTCCCGATGTCACTATTGTGTATACTATTTTATTATGTTAATTGGAAACCCATGGTCGAGGAGTTCTTATCGGGTAGGTGTATCCCGTGCATACCCGGGATTACGGCCTTAAACAAACCCCTGGCTGCTGAGACCAGGGCCCTCCGCTAAGAGGGGAGCATGAATCAAGTAATAAGAGCTCATGGAGCAATTGGTAGGTAGCACTACCGTCCCCTGCAGTGGGAGAACAATATGGATCCAGTACATCACCCGATAAGATCTAATCAACCATTGAGTCTCCCCCATCCCAAGTTATCTTTATGATCTGATATGTCAAGTATACAATGTAACAAGAACAAATACAGTACATGATACGGGTAACATGATAACTAGACCAGAGCTCTGTTGATAGCATAGAACAATATAACGAGAAACGGGAACAATTTAACGGGAACAATAGATGTGGGATTCCACATATCGCATATCAACAGCTCTCATGTCCAGTAACGGGAGTATCCATATCAGTAACAGAAAAAAATCATATAACATGAAGACGGTAATATGGAACAATAATACATGTAATATGAACTGGAATCCATATGACAAGAATAAAGAAACCATACATGCATGTGTAACAGTGATATGCCGAGAATCCATGTAACGATGATAACAATATATCTCATAACGGTATCCATGACGTGGTGCATTTATATATCGATGGGACATGAATCCGAGATAAAAGTGTGACGTGTCATAGTATCTGTGCAACATGTACCTGTGATATCAGTGGTCAGTGTCTAATATCATGTACAGTGAACTACAGTATCCGTGTAATGATGATAACAATAATATGAAATGCGGTACTTATCCGTGTACTAGTGGAACATAGATGTGTAACTATAATCCGTGTAACATATCTGCGTAGCACTAGTACATGTAATAATGGTAGTCCGTGTATCATGTAATACCATGTCCTGTGCATTACAGTAACGGTGTCTAGCATGCATGTCTAGTGACAGGGTAGTGTCATAGCATATCTGTGGATCAGTAGACACGTGACAATAGTTATAATACATGAAATAATAGTGTACAAGAATATGGTGAAATAGTGGTCCGCGTGTCAATGGCTGTGCCGGTATGACGACTGTGTCTGAGTTGTCTATGTCAGTAGTTCTTGTGATTATTATTACATCACTAAATCAGGAAATACCTTTATACCTATTACAATGAGTTTCCACTAATTACAAGTTAATAATTATTAATTACCGTATTGTATCCATAATCAAGATCTATCACTCAATGTCATGAAACATAGTAAAATATAATTTATAAAAGAAAAACACTCACAACTTAGCAATGGGAAGGTAGCTCTCTTTCCCACGATCGCAACGGATCCAGAATCGTCCGAATCGGAGTCCGAATGCTCCAGATATCGCCCGAACGCTAAATCATAACAAATAGGGTTAAATATGTAATAAAAATATTTAAATGCAAATAAGAAATATTAGCAGGGGGTTTTCTGAAAAGTTACCTTTATTGGGTTTGAATGCGGGTAGACGGGTTAACGGGTCGGGTTTAGATCCAAACCCAAACCCTAATAACTTAAGTTAAATGGGTAGTGGGTTTATGGGTTAACGGGTCAAGTTTTGAGGGTTTATTGGGTTGCAAATAAACCCAAATTGGGTTATTGGGTTCACACCCATTTATGGGTGTGAACCCATAAAGAAGGAGGCAGCAGCAGCAGCTTGCTGCTGCTCCTGCGTGGCCGGCCGGCCAGCCTGCCGGCGGTGGCCCCGGCCGCCGGTGGCGGTTCGGGCCCGGCCAAGCAAATGAGTGAGAGAGAGAGTGTGAGGGAGAGAGAAACAGAGAGGGGAAAAGAAACAGCGGAAAGAAAAGAAAAGAAAAGAAGAAGAAGAAGAAGAAGAAGAAGAGGAAGGAAGAGAGGGGGGTTGGCTTGGGGGTTGCGGCCGGCGGCCAGCTGGGCTGGCCGCTGGCACTAAGGTGGGCCGCCCCCTTTTGAATTCACACAGAGAGAGAGAGTGGGGGGAAAGAGAGAGGTTAGAGAGAGAGAGAGAGAGAGAGAGAGAGTGGGAGAGTGAGAGAGAGAATAGATGGGAGAGTGAGAGAGGAGGAATTTTAAAGGGGAAGAAGGCGGTGGAGAATGGGTAAGACAGTGGTGGAATCGTCCAGAGAAAGGGAAGAGAAGGGAAAGAAAGGAAAAAAAGATTTAAAAATAATATTTTAATATTATAATATTGGCCCAATATTCGACCAGCTCCGAACGATGCCCAAAATTACCGAAAATAGAGAATATTATCCTGAGACCTAATATGAAGACGGTTTAAAGAAATTCGATCCGGTTTGCAAATAAAAAATCCCGGAAGGTATCACGCCGATATCGGGTGACACCGGTTTGGCCGGATTTCTGATAAATTTAGAAAAATCCTCAAAAATATCCTAACCTAGAGAACACAATTCTAAGGCACACGGTGAAAGCAGATTCTCAAAATTCTACTCCAGTAGTGAAATAAAAATCGTAAAGCCAATTATCGGTATTGGTCGACACCGACTACGGAGATTTTCCAAAATAATTCAGAAAAATTTCAGAAAATCATGAAAAATTTAAAATATGAGAAAATGATATTTGAAACTGAAATCAGCTCAATCAGACTACTACGAAGGTCAAATCAATTTTGTGCGTTGTATCGCATACAGATATTGTGATACGTACATCCGGGATCACGGGGTTACATTTCTCCCCACCTTACAAAAAATTTCGTACTCAAAATTTCAAATCAGGTGTGAGAACAATATTGCCAACCCCAAAGCCGAAATGTTACGGGTCCACGATCCTTCCGCTGCGCACTCTGATATCTCTAAGGAACTCGGGATGAAGAAATATGGGAGTGAACTAAGTCTAACGGATGGGAAGCAAGACGATGCAATGAAAGCGAGAAAGAAATCGGATGTTTTGGTTGACAACTGGAAGGAAGGAAGAATACAAACGAGTCAAGGAATAAATTTTTCAGCACATGGTATTCTTGTACTTGTCGCTAGAATCCCAAATTCAGATACAGATACGCTGATCTGAACCTGATTGTACTGTTGGTAAGAGCCCGAGGATTGACCCAGGTGGTTACCCACACCAGGTGTGAACCTAAGCTCTGATACCACTCTGTAACGCCCCGATCCCAAGGATACGGAGACGTTATGGCGACGTACATACGCGTGGTGAAAACACCCTCGCGCGTACGTTAAGCCTCAGTACAGGAAATAGCCTCCATATACACAAGAGTTCCAGCATTTAAATAAGTACAGGAATACCTGCAGAAAGAGATTAGTGATCATAACAGATATGAAAACAGGAATAATACTATAACAGAAATAAATCACCACGATACCTATAAATGGTCTCGATGAGGAATCTCCTATATGAATCCAATGGACTACCTGACAATACGATAACTCGGATCTCCAACCTGGGCACGCAAACTCAGGGTCGTCAGAAAGCGACCTAGTGAGTGGTAAAATGAAGGAGGTAGTAATATATACAATAGTAATACAAGCACGATACTAATATATAATACATGATGTTGTCTAGTGATACCATATAATAAGGATATAATAAGCAGTAGAAATATATAATCATGTCAGTCTTTTAATACCATCACTACCTAGCCGGTTATCATCAGGTCATGGCTATAGTCGTATCCAGTTGATATAATAATTAGTGTTGTCTAGTGGTGATGTGATAGACATGACCATGTTAGTAGTGACGTGATGGAAAGGAACATGTAGATGAAGTATGCAACATAATCATCCTACTGTATTGTGCCTAGGCAGCATATAGACAATGCAAAACAGAATATAAATAATGCAAAGTATACATATACATGAGTAGTACGTCACCTCAGAAAATATAGTATGAAACAGGTAAAGTAACAACACATACATGTAACATGATAGCGGATAATGATCAGGAACAGTAACAAGTACAACTAAACAATTAAATACAAGTATCAGGCAAGTCATGTTGTTTATACAATAGTAGCAATCAGTACCACCCGGTATTTTAATCAATCTCTTCCAGTGTTCCATACCACTGGCAGTTCATACTGGAGCCCGCACTCCAGTCGAACCCATCCGGGCATGGCCTATGGGTACCATTATCCAAACGAGAGAGTGATCAAATAACAAGTGTTCCCGACGTCACTATTGTATATACTATTTTATTATGTTAATTGGAAACCCATGGTCGAGGAGTTCTTATCGGGTAGGTGTATCCCGTGCATACCCGGGATTACGGCCTTAAACAAACCCCTGGCTGCTGAGACCAGGGCCCTCCGCTAAGAGGGGAGCATGAATCAAGTAACAAGAGCTCATGGAGCAATTGGTAGGTAGCACTACCGTCCCCTGCAGTGGGAGAACAATATGGATCCAGTACATCACCCGATAAGATCTAATCAACCGTTGAGTCTCCCCCATCCCCAAGTTATCTTTATGATCTGATATGTCAAGTATACAACGTAACAAGAACAAATACAGTACATGATACGGGTAACATGATAACTAGACCAGAGCTCTGTTGATAGCATAGAACAATATAACGAGAAACGGGAACAATATAACGGGAACAATAGATGTGGGATTCCACATATCACATATCAACAGCTTTCATGTCCAGTAACGGGAGTATCCATATCAGTAACAGGAAAAAAATCATATAACATGAAAACGGTAATATGGAACAATAATACATATAATATGAACTGGAATCCATATGACAAGAATAAAGAAACCATACATGCATGTGTAACAGTGATATGCCGAGAATCCATGTAATGATGATAACAATATATCTCATAACGGTATCCATGACGTGGTGCATTTATATATCGGTGGGACATGAATACGAGATAAAAGTGTGACGTGTCATATTATCTGTGCAACATGTACCTGTGATATCAGTGGTCAGTGTCTAATATCATGTGCAGTGAACTACAGTATCCGTGTATTAATCATAACAATAATATGAAATGCGATACTTATCCGTGTACTAGTGGAACATAGATGTGTAACTATAATCCATGTAACATATCTGCATAGCACTAGTACATGTAATAATGGTAGTCCGTGTATCATGTAATACCATGTCCTGTACATTACAGTAACGGTGTCTAGCATGCATGTCTAGTGACAGGGTAGTGTCATAGCGTATCTGTGGATCAGTAGACACGTGACAATAGTTATAATACATGAAATAATAGCGTACAAGAATATGGTGAAATAGTGGTCCGCGTGTCAATGGCTGTGCCGGTATGACGACTGTGTCCGAGTGGTCTATGTCAGTAGTTCTTGTGATTATTATTACATCACTAAATCAGAAAATACCTTTATACCTATTACAATGAGTTTCCACTAATTACAAGTTAATAATTATTAATTACCGTATTTTATCCATAATCAAGATCTATCACTCAATGTCATGAAACATAGTAAAATATAATTTATAAAAGAAAAACACTTACAACTTAGCAATGGGAAGGTAGCTCTCTTTCCCATGATCGCAACGGATCCAGAATCGTCCGAATCAGAGTCCGGATGCTCCAGATATCGCCCGAACGCTAAATCATAACAAATAGGGTTAAATATGTAATAAAAATATTTAAATGCAAATAAGAAATATTAGCAGGGGGTTTTCTTAAAAGTCACCTTTATTGGGTTTGAATGCGGGTAGACGGGTTAACAGGTCGGTTTAGATCCAAACCCAAACCCTAATAACTTAAGTTAAATGGGTAGTGGGTTTATGGGTTAACGGGTCAGGTTTTGGGGGTTTATTGGGTTGCAAATAAACCCAAATTGGGTTATTGGGTTCACACCCATTTATGGGTGTGAACCCATAAAGAAGGAGGCAGCAGCAGCAGCTTGTTGCTGCTCCTGCGTGGCCGGCCGGCCGGCCTGCCGGCGGCGGCCCCGGCCGCCGCCGGCGGTTCGGGCCCGGCCGAGCAAATGAATGAGAGAGAGAGTGTGAGGGAGAGAGAAACAGAGAGAGAGGGAAAAGAAACAGAGGAAAGAAAAGAAAAGAAAAGAAGAAGAAGAAGAAGAAGAGGAAGGAAGAGAGGGGAGTTGGCCTGGGGGTTGCGGCCGGCGGCGGCGGCGGCGCCATGTGGCGGCTGGCGGCCAGTTGGGCTGGCCTCTGGCACTAAGGTAGGCCGCCCCCTTTTGAATTCGCACACAGAGAGAGAGAGAGAAGAGTGGGGGGGGAAAGAGAGAGGTTAGAGAGAGAGAGGAGAGAGAGTGGGAGAGTGAGAGAGAGAATAGATGGGAGAGAGAGAGGAGAAATTTTAAAGGGGAGAAGGCGGTGGAGAATGGGTAAGGCGGTGGTGGAATCGTCCAGAGAAAGGGAGAAGAGAAGGGAAAAGAAAAGAAAAAGAAAAAGATTTAAAAATAATATTTTAATATTATAATATTGGCCCAATATTCGACCAGTTCCGAACGGTGCCCAAAAATTACCGAAATAGAGAATATTATCCTGAGATGTAATATGAAGACGGTTTGAAGAAATTCGATCCAGTTTGCAAATTAAAAATCCTGGAAGGTATCGCCGATACCGGGTGACACCGGTTTGGCCGGATTTCTGATAAATTCAGAAAAATTCCCAAAAATATCCTAACGTAGAGAACACGATTCTAAGGCACACGTCGAAAGCGGATTCTCAAAATTCTACTCCAGTAGTGAAATAAAAATCGTAAAGCCAATTATCGGTATCGGTCGACACCGACTACGAAGATTTTCCAAAATAATCCAGAAAATTCCAGAAAATCTTGAAAAATATAAAATATGAGAAAATGATATTTAAAACTGAAATCGGCTCAATCGGACTACTATGACGGTTAAATTATTTTGTACGTCGTATCGCGTACAGATACTGTGATACGTACATCCGGGATCAGGGGGTTACAGTAACTGCCCTCATTATTTGGTTAATTACTGCCCACGAAATGAAAGAGTTAACCCCCATTATGGAGTATTTTTAGGGGACACTTTTACCCCCTGAAACCTCTATAAATAACCCAGTTTGCTATGGAAGAGGGGTCGGAAAATTTTTTGGTTAGAAGAACCTCGGTCATAAGTCGTAGAAGGACCAAGATCTCCAGTTTAAAAAAAAACAGAGAGAGTTCAACTCTTATAACAACTTGCTGAGTTTAAGTTTGTTCTTGCCTAAAGTCTCTTTGAGATTCTTGTTGGACAGAAACTGTGTTACTTCATCCACCGTCCAAAGAGAAGATTCTCAAGAGGTCTTGACGTTCACCCGGTCAACAAAAAATAAGATTCACTTTCTATCGCCACATCAAGAACCCGACATTAAACAAAGGAGAGATTTGAGCTTGAATATCTCCCCTCTTTTGTAAAAAGATTATTGATCTGTTATAATTTTTCTTTACAAATAAATAAAGAATTTACAAACGCCCTCAATTTTCCCACCAAATAAGAGATGGCGACTCCGCTGGGGACTACTTTCTCTACCAATGAGTAAGTCGTGATGCAAGGTAACATCACTTGCATGGAAAAAATGATCGAATCACTTGTTGTAGAGTTCGAATAGGAAAAGTATGAAGAGTTCCTCTCCTCCGGCTCTAAGAGCCCTAGGCGCGCGCGATACCATAAGGTCTCCACGAGGACCCGTTCTCAAGTCCGCTCTGAGATTCCTTCAGATGCGACTGACAAGAAGAGTGCCATGGCTAACCATATCATACGTAACACCCGTGTCAACGTCTCTCATGAGACCCACGAGGTTAGCGTTGCTGATATTCAGCCCGTTCATACCCATCCTCTTCCTCAGTTCTAGGTTATCGGGGGTTCCCAGCAACCCGTACGGCGTAACCGGAATGCTGGATGTCGACAGAGACACAAGAAGATAGAACAACCATCTATCCAGCAGATACAAAATGCGAGGCTCAAGCCTGCGTCTCTTCTAATTTACGACAGACGCGCGAAGTCTGCGTATGGAGACCAAAACGCGAAGCCCAACAGGCTTGCGTTTCTGAGACTTCACTTCCCAAATACGATGTTCAGTAGCGCGAGGGCTATGCTTCTTCTAAGAGAAACGAGACCCGTGTCTCTACAACCAGACACGGAATTTAGAAAGTCTACATGTCTCAATCGTTGCTAATCAAACGTGACAATCAGTAACGTGAGGTTCGCTTCTCTGCTCAGCAGAGGCACAAGACCTACGTTTCAAAGTCAAAACACGAGAGCCATACCTGTTCTACACAACACGAGCTCTGCATTTCTGAACTCTGCACCTCAGATTCTTGACGTAAGGGTGGCTCTCAGAAGCTGAAAAGCCCTCGACAACCCAAGGCCATCTCTTTGATCCCTTTCCGTTGGATCTAAGAGATTATTTGACAAAGAAAAGGAGTGCTAATCAGATCACTCCATCTTATTGCTGTGAACGGCTCATCACGACAATGCTCTCTAAATGTCGCTGCAGCTCACATACAAGCAAACAGTCGGTATTCACACGATTGACCTCGACCTCCCGATCAGCCAAGAGGTGTCACTCCCACAGAAGGAAAGGCTTCTCTGACATAGAGTACCATGAAGTCACTGCAAACATGACAAATAGAAGTAGGGAAAAACAACCAGCGGTCAGCTCCGACGAGTCTGACACGGAACCAGAAGAAGTGTACCGGCATACTTGCACTTGGACCGGTGCGGTCGCCCCGATCAACTCAGTGCCCTAGCTCGGGGCATTGAAGTAAGTGAATCACATTCTGCCATTGCAGAATCGCAAGCCTCGAACTCTTCTATAGAGAAGGAAGCCTTTGTGTATATGACAAATACTCCTGAGAAGACGGTCAGGCGTTTAGAACAGCAAGCCCAGGTCCAGAGGGAACAATTCGATATGATTCGCGCTCAACAAAAATTTATCGATACCCTCAAGTAGATGCTTGCACAATTGCTTAAAGATAAGAGGAAGTCAACTGACAGAACTTCTTCTAAGAAGTCTAAAGGTAAACGAAAAGAAAGAGAAAGCTCATCTTCCATACAAATCGAGGAGAAGGGGCAATCTAATTCTGAGTCGTCTAAATCCTCGTCTAAAGAGGAAGACAACCTGGAGAATGGGAGTACTCATTCTAAAAGAATGACTCAATTGGAGCAGCGTCTGAAAGCCCTTACCAACTTGAAAAGCCTCCAAGAAGTAGAGTGGTCCAGCCATATCCGGCCGAGTGGGACCTCGTTCCATACCCTCCTAAGTTCAAAGCTTCGACTTTACAGGCTTTCAACGGCAAAGGGTCGCCGAACCAGCACATCTACTACTTCAAGTTTCAGACAGAAAATGTGGTAGATAATGATGCCATTTTGGCACGTTTGTTCATTGGTACTCTAAAAGGGCTTGCCTTTGAATGGTTCATAAAACTCCCAGAAGGTTCCATCAAAAACTGGGGTGATTTGGAGAAGCTCTTCGAAGACGACTAAGAAATTATAATGCCCACTCTCCTGGCAATGAAGCAACGAAAGGGAGAGTCCGTCAAAGCATTTGTGGAAAGATTTCAGAATATGGCACTCCGATGTCCTAGCGGAATGACCCAGGCCACCCTGGTAGAGACATGCTGTCACAATCTACAAACTTCACTCCTAACCAAAATAGGAGTTGCTGAAAGCCGCACCTGAAAGCAGTTGGTCAGCAAGGTGAATAGGCTGAAGAAATTATCGCCAGGATTAGAGCAGAAGAAAACAAACCCAGACACGAAAAGTTGACAAGGCGCGCGCCAGAAATATTTTTTCAATCAAAAAGAAAGGATACATTGGCGAAAGAGGTAAAATTCCCCGCGAGATCTCAGCCAGCCAGAGAGGGAGTTCTTCAAGTCAGCCACGTGCCAACAAGCAGTACGCTTTCAAGGACGAACACATCGATTCATTATTCAAGTTGCTCAACAAGAGCAACAGATTGAAGCTTCCTGAAGCTAGACGTCCTGATGAAGTCGGCAAGTCCGACAATCCTAACTACTGCTTGTATCATAGGATGTTGGGCACTCCACTAAGAACTATTATGTCTTCAAAGATATTCTTCATACTCTGATCAATGCAGAAGTGCTAAGCTTCGTCCAGAGCAGAAGAAAGTGATGGATAATATGACATCATTTCTTCAGCTTGAAAATAGCCTCCAGCACCGTCTGGAGTAGTTCCCATCTCGAAAGGGGAATTAAGAATGATCAATACATACTAACTTCATCAGTAGAAGAAAGGTCTTGTACCTATCCCTACACCTCAGGGAGAAATTATGTGGGCTCATCCTGACCTGGTGGACGACCAATAGTGGACTACTGTTACCAACAGAAAATCTAAAGGCAAGGCGAAAGCTTCGTCCTGTAATGTGGTGTGCGCTTCTCTCCGGAAGTAGAAATCGATGTTCCCTCACTAACCGATTCGGAAGAGGAAACAATCGTCCTTACCACAGAGCTCAATAAACCGCTTATGGCAGAAACTCGTTTAGGTCAGTCGTATTTAAAGAAGTACGACGAGATGGTGGCAAGCCCTCTTAAACTTACTGCAGAGTCAACCAAACCCTCCGCGAAGCAACCTGTGGAGAAGCAAAAAGATCTTCAGTTTTTCAAGGCTCTCCCAAAGAACAACGCAGAAGGATTTCCAATACCTTACCGCTTTAACGTCCTGACTCAACTGGCCAATATCCCAACTAGAATCACCCTTTATGAGCTCCTAAGACTATCAAAGTCAACAAGAGAAGCTCTGAGGGAAGCCTTAACTGATGTTGAGGTCTTCATGGCCCAGATCCCGGCTAGACCACAGAAGGAAGATGAAGAGGACTATCTCCATGCCTCTCAAAATGCCCCCTGTATCACCTTCACGTCAGATGACATGCAGGTCAAGGGAAAACATGATGACCCCTGTACTTCACAGGGTACATTAGATCGTCTGAAGTGAGCCGCATTCAGGTAGATCTAGGATCCCATTGAGCATCATGCCTCATCGGGTCATGCAGCACTTAGGGATCCCCACCCACCGATTGAGCGCCACCCAAACTATCATTTATGGTTTCAACGCCAATGGTACGCTCTCAATGGGGAAGATCAAGCTCAAATGCCATATTGGAGATCTAAAATCTGAAGTGACGTGCTATGTAATCGACACTGGCACTTTGTACAATTTGCTACTCGCACGATCGTGGATTCATCGTAATTCCATCATCCCCTCCACTTCTCATCAAGTCATGAAGTATATCGATGGTAGTGGGAAAGTCCAAACGTTGATTGACGAAAGGCATCCGTTCAAGGGGGTAGAAAACTATTTTACGGACTCCCTCCTATACCAGAATTCTTTGGAGGTGAACGAAAATTTCAAGAGCTGGAGGCTTTGGACGATAAGCGCCTACAAGCTTAACAGCAAATAGAGCTCTATCAAGCTCAAATTACTAGAACCTTCAACAAGAAAGTTAAGGAGCGGACTTTCAAGAAAGGTGACCTTGTCTTAGCCATCAAAAGACCATGGTAATGACACATAAAACAAAAGAAAAATTTCAGCCTAAATGAGAAGGATCATTTGTAGTAGAGTCGGTCTACTCAAATAGAGCATATCACCTCATAACTCTAGACGTTGATATGCTTATGATGTCAATTAACGGCAAATTCTTGAAGAAATACTATTCTTGATAGCATTCTTCTCCTGATCAGGTTAATACTATACCTCTGATCGAAACTCCAGATCCAAGATGAACGCATAAGAAAAGCTTCTTCTGCACTGGATCACATCACGGTCGATCAGTGTCGAGCCGATCGAATGTTTGTTACATCATGATGCATGATGTATACATTGAAGAAGAAACAAAGTGCAAGACTTCAGTTTTAGCCTTGTTGCTCTTCTCTTGCATATCTATGGACATCTGATGCCTCCGACGGCTAAGGATAGAGGAAAATGTTGGCTTTAAGTCCAACATAAGTCTTCGATAACTCATCATGCTGAGGGGAGTAGCATGGTTAGCCCAACTCAAACGGTAGTTGGTAAAGGTACACCAAATCCGTTAATAGCTGAGGGTTTGCTAAAAATCCTATAGGACTTGGTCTCATCCTCCCCTCCAAAATCTTCTACAATTCTCATCCACAAAATGGTAGGGCTACAGAAATACTTGGATTCAGTTCTTTAACAAAATGGGTTGGAATTTGTCATGTTAACAGCAGAACTCTGACAAACCAGATTTCCCGATCCCTAATGGATTCAGTCAAGTTAATATTAAACCTCTAAAAACAAAAATCCTTGTTGTTATGTTAATATTATACCTCTAATGGTGAACCTCTCGTCTCCTTAGGAAATCAACGTTTGTCACGCTAATATTACACCTCTGATAATTCATTTTATTTTTCACCAAAATTCCCTACCAAGTCTCTTCCAAAGAGTGGTAGGTCCACAAACGCAATCATTATTAAGTTTAATATTACACCTCTAACAATAAATTTTTTAATACTCCTCAACGAGTACAAACTTCACTTGTCTCTCCTCTACATGGAGTCACAAGTCTTCAAATTCTTATCAAGTTAAAATTAAACCTCTGACATTCTAAATTTCACTTGTCAATTCTCATTAATAGAATGACAAGTCCTCAAAATTGCTCCTATCGCAAATTAATTTTTATCAAGTTCAAAATTACACCTTTGACGAATTACTGTTAAGTTTAACACTACACCTCTAACAGTGATTAAGTTGCTGCCAAGTTCAATATTAAACCTCTCACAATCACTTTTCCTCAGGCTTCCATCTTAAAGCTGAGATGAGCGATGCTAAGTTTAACATCACACCTCTAGTGTCCAGTCCATTGTTAAGTTTAATAATACACCTATCACAATGACTTTCTCTCGAACTTTCATATCGAAGTCGAGATGACTAATGCTAAGTTCAATATTACACCTCTAGCATTACTTTCACTGTCAAGTTTAACACTATACTTATGACAATTATGTTTTCAGTTTTCTCAAATGAAGCTGAAATTCTCGTGGAGCTAAGTTAACATCACACCTCTAGCTCACATTCTTATCAAGTTAATACCACACCTCTGATAAAATCTAATTTAACCCGTTAATTTAACACCACACCTCTGATGATAAAGACTCTTCTAAATCCCCAACGAATTTAGATTCATTTGTCAGTCTCATCCATAGATTGGTAAGTCCACAAAAATTATCCCACTCTTGTCAAGTTAATATCACACCTCTGACAATAATTTAAATTTTCTTCTCGGCTTGCTAAGTAAATATCACATTTCTAGCAAGCCAAGAGTTCCTACTTCTATTTGTCTGATTTTCAATGCAAAAAAGAAATTCGATCCATATAAGAAGATAAGAAAGGTGTCACTTTTATTGATATTCAAATATATAAAAGTGATACAAGACGCTCTCTTATACAATAAGATTGAGTGTTATAACAATGGAGTACAAAGAAGTCATTCTCGTCCAGTGAAAGGTTAAACTCACTCCTTAAAACGTTTACACCACTCTAGAGCCAAGATGTTTAGGAGAACGCCAAAGAAAGGTTCTTCTTTCCTCCACTGGATTATATCAGTGTTGAGACAATCGAATGCTGGTCACATCATGACGCATGATGTAAATATTGAAGAAGCTCATCGCTAATTGAGAACGATGGTGTTTCATAAGATCGAAATACAGAGGAGCATTCTGATTCCACCCGACTAACTAGTGTAGGACGTAATCCTTCACTTATTGAGTATCTCCACCACCAGAAAGTCATCCAATGAGCATGATTTTTTCATCGATGTCACTTCTTGGGGTAAGATTGGTGAAGGAAGGATCCAAGACCTTACTGGTGACGTCCTTTTTCCCATGACCTGCAAGAGGACCATACCCACCACCATACCCACTGTGACCATGACAATCCCAGGACAATGCCGGTGCGTCATGTCCAATAAGGCCTTGATGGGTATCATTAACCACGCGAAGCCTCCCTGCCTATGAACAGGTGCTTTATTTCCCGAGTGATCGCCAATTGAACAAGCTGACCGGTCAAAATATTCTCCTAAGAACCCAGCAAAGACGCAGAAGACTGACTGAGCCTACCAAAAACTGTAAGAAGCGAAGAACAAAAAGGTAAAAATTATGTTAAGACAGAAACAGAAAGCTGAAGGCCAGACGTGAGACTGAAGTTATAAACTTTAGACGTGGAGTTGACCAGTGCAGATCTGAATGCGGTCTGGTGTTAGACCTGCGTCTAAGATATAAGACGCGAGGTAGCCCAGATGCAGAGTTCGTCACACCCGCATTTGAGATACAGGGGTTGCCACATCCAAGTCCTGAGGTCTCAAAAGAGCTAGAATTCTCTAAGTCAAGAACTTAAAACGCGAGCTTCATGTACAAAGCTCGTGTTTCAAGATCCAAGCACAGAGTTTATTATACTCGCGTTCAAAGGATTTGTGACTTAGAGTTTAAAGTCAGTTAGCTCGCGCTTCATCAAGAAATCTGAAAGATGCGACTTTCGAACACGGGCACATCAATCAGATTTCAAGAGAAGAATAAGAGATTGAATTTCTTCAAAGATAGGAAAACAGAAACTCAGTAGACTGAGTATTTCATGGCGACAAATGGTTCCGACCCGGGGAAGAATTATCTAGAAGTTAAAGTTTATTCATCAAGGCGCGACCATGAAAGCACTTAAAGCGATATTTTTTGATCTTGAAATCACTTAACAATGATAATCTTCGGAGAAGATTAAAGGAAAGTAAGGAAGCTTTGAGTTCTTGTTGTTCATTAGGACACATCCCCTTGAAGGAAAGATAGACAAATTAAGACGAAGACCTTCAGAGCGCATGCTCGCAAAGAAAAATAGTCTAGATAATGGACTATTAAGAGGCCGAGTTCTATTTATCGGCAAGTCATAAGGTCTGTAATTAATGGCATAAAAATCAAAGCCATCAGTCTTAAATACCTGCACGAGTATTAAGTCCAATAAGGAGCTGGCACGTAGATTGTCACTTCGAAAAACATTGAATAACACAAGTCCCAATCGTCAGCACCGACTTGGCATTAAAAGATCCAACAAGATCTTTAAGACGGGTTGCATGTGACGCCTTGGGAGCTGAATCCTAGAGTTCACGCCTATTTACAGGAAATAAAGGCCGCGTCCTAAAGTCCGCGCTCTATACAGACTTAAAGGCTGCGTCCTTTCTTAAAGAACCACAGCCGCGTCTCCCTATCAAGAGTCGCGTCATCTCAGTGATCCAGAAGCGCGTCTCCAAGATCATGCCCTATAACAATTCAGAGTTATTTCCTGAAGTTCGCGTTCATTCATAAGACTTGAAGGCTGCGTCTTGAAGTCCGCATTCTGACAGACTCAAGGGTTGCGTCCATGAGTCTGCGTCCTTTCATAAGCCTGAAGGCCGTGTCCCCTTTATCAAAGAGCGCAAATTTGCGTCTCAGAATCACGCCTCTTAAGCCAGATCCGCGTCCCTACCAAACAGTTAAGATTTGTATGTCTCTCTTGATGAAACTGAACTGCGTCTCCATTCATGAGTCAGAGTCGCGTTTCTCATATCCGCGTCCCCACTACAAATGAGAGCCGCGTCTCGCTCAGAACTTAACACAGCCCGAGTTTATTATTCATGGTCATACCCTATTAAAATGACTAATGACTGTGTTTCCATAAACAGTCAAGGAGTGTGACATGAAAACTGAGTTCATCCAAGCAGCATGTTTTGTCTTTGATGTCATTACAACCGTGAAATTGGTGTCACAAAGGAAGGAAAATGAGAAAGCTCTAAGCTTTTCTTAACTCTCAATTCAAAACTAAGCGAAGAAGAAGAAGAGTCTAATGATGACTCTTAAAAGACTGTTGTCTTTTATAGGCACAGTGATCAGCAAAGATACGCGGCATATGTCTCGAGGCCAAATCCTCGCCCGACGCATGGCATGCGTCTTAAATGGACGTGAATTTCACGCATTAAGGGAAAGACGTCCCCTCAACTCTGCCAGACACGCGGCAACGCACCCAGAACTCGGGACTCGCGTTCAACAAAGCCACGTCCCTCTAAAGGTCGCGTCTCTTCAGCAAGGCCAAAGCTGCGTCTAGTCAATAGAGTAGAGCTGCGTCTTCACTTCAAAGCTGTGTCCCTTCAGAGGCCGCGTTTCTTCAACAGAGTAATAGATGTGTCCCCACTTCGGATGAGGACTGCATCTCTGAAATAACGTAACCTCTGCGTCTACAAGACTCGCATTCAGTCTTTACTTTTGCAATCAATTCAACATTATACTGGCACAAGCAGACAACTGTTTACCCTAATTCAACAGTATACTAACAAACAACTCAGAGTACTGAGGAGGTCGGGGCTGTGCATCTAGATACTCACCACGATCATCTCTGGTGACTTCAAAGGGTTTTACAGCATACTCACGAAGAACACATTCCAAACAGAATCAAGCTCAGGGCATCTCAAATGATTGTCAGTCTAATCATGAGAATTATGAACTTGACTAAAGTCTAAAGTATTTCGAAATCCATCACAGTCAAACGCGGAATATCGAAAACTTTGGAGGGGGTTCTGTAGACTGTCTAAAAAGGCACTGAAGACAAGTCATCAGAAAGCAGGGTCCATATTCTAGACGCAAGGCTAATCATAGCCACTAGCGCAGAACCAAGACACGAGGGTTGAAACCCGCGTCTCAACATCATTCTGATGACCAAGACCCAGAGCTCGAAAGCCGCGCCTCAGCATCACCGCAGTCCCAAGACGCGAGGGTTGAAACCCGCGTCTCTACTTCACCACGATGGTCAAAACGAAGAGCTTAAAACTTGCGTCCTAATTATTTATACAATACCCAGGCGTAAAGTTCGAAGCCCGCTTCTCACATGCAGCTTAACGCAGAACTTGAAAGTCGTACTTGAAGCTCGTGTTTCTCAAGCGTTATCTCAATGACAAAATACGATGCGTCTTAGTTATAACTGCCGTCATTATTGGGTCAATTACTGCCCACAAAATGAGGGAGTTAACCCCATTATGGAGTATTTTTAGGGGACACTTTTACCCCCTGAAACCTCTATAAATAGCCCAGTATGCTATGAAAGAGTGGTCAAGAATTTTTTGGTCAGAAGAACCTCGGTCATAAGCCGTAGAAGAACCAAGATCTCTAGTTAAAAAAACAAAGAGAGTTCAACTCTTCTAACAACTTGCTGAGTTCAAGTTTATTCTTGCCTAAAGTCTCTTTGAGATTTTTTTTGGACAGAAGCTTTGTTATTTCGTCCACTGATTAGTCTCTAATTTTGCATAATTTGTATCACATCTTCACATTTATTTCATATTAAATTCTGCTAATAAAGCTTTACTTGCTTGATTCCAGGTCCATGGTGTGCATTAAAGAAGAAGACCCTAAATCACTATTTAATTGGTGATTAAAGGCCTATTAAAGATAGTCATTGACCTAGAGAGCTGATTCTGTCAAAACCGGGGGCTGCAAACCAGAACCAGGCACAGGGCCTGACAGGGGACAGAAAGGACTGTGCACGGCTCGAAGTGCCGCGCGTGCGGCCGCTACATGGCCACGGCGCGTGCCGCGCTTCGGGCCAGGGTTTGTCCCCTAGCCCCTTGTTCCCCTGGTGCCTATAATACCCCCCTGGGGTTCCAGAGTTGGAGATATACAGAGTTAGAAGTAGTTTTCATTCTATATTGTAATTTAAGATAGTTTAGTTTAGGTTAGTTCTTCTTCCTCCATTATATTTTCATTTCTTGTAGATCTTGTACTAGGGAGAGAGAGTGGTACATGTTGGAAAGCAAGAGTGCTTGTAATAGAAGGTGACAATCTATGAAAGGTGCTCTCTTACCTTATCTTTGTTTTCTTCTCTCTAATCTCTTTTACATGTGTAGCTAGTCTTTTCTCTCATGGCAACTAACTACTAACCACCAACTTGCTAACTTCTTTTATGATAATCCACATGAATCTAATAGCCTCGTTTTGGCCTTGCTCTTGCAAGAGCCATTGATGGCTCATGATGATGGATCTAACACTCTAACTTCCTAACCACTAACAAGCTAACATTATTTTACCCCATGCTTACTTTTCGATAGTATTGGTGGTTTAAGTGTAGCTTGCACTTGTTTGATGAGTTGGGTTGTGATGAGTTACATATAGGTCATGCTTTGAATTGCTCTTCAACCAAGGACTAGTGATGACCAATGATACATGTGAGGCAACTATCACTAAACGGTTAGCATGTTGGTGGAATCATTAGTAGTTATGCCATGAGTTTTCTTTCTTTTTCACTTTATTTTAAAAATACAACAAAAACCACAAATACATTCTTTTTAATGTTTCCCACTTCTTCGTATTTCACCGTACCTCTCTTTTCATTCTTTACTTTCTTTTCTTTTGATTCTTTAAAACTTTGAAGAACTTTTTAACAAAACACGTGAATCAACTGGTAAAACTTCTATCGCCTCCCGTCCTTGTGGATTTGACTCGTTTTAGCCTCTATGCTGTAACGAAAATATTGAGGAAGCCAAAGCAGTGATAGTGTATGTAATAACAGTGATCAGTGCATCCATATAACGAGGATATCAATCTAACATGACGGTATGCAGTGTACTAGTGTATCTGTATATCAGTAGGTCACAAACATATGTAATGGTGAGACGTGTACATGAAACTACATGGAAACTACATGCAATACCGATATCCAGTGTAACTGATATCTACATGCACTATGGTGCTTAGTGTACCAGTGGGTCGGTAAGGGTGACAGTGGAATAGTGACAATATCCCGTATAATGACGTCCGCGTGTCTTGGTGTTCAAGTAGTAGTAGTGTGTAATCATAATAGTTATCCATGCAGTGACAGTGTCTAGTGATTCTTTAATTGATCATCTCGCTTAGTGTCTATGTTCTTACATTATATACAGATTCTTATTACAAAATATGACGTTTCTCGAGTTAAGTTATTAATTTAACAGTGTTAGTGCTTAACCCATAATTACGGTTTCATAACGAAAGCTAAACATGAATAAATAAATATAATTTATAAAAGAAAACACTCACAAACTAGCCACGGGAAGGTAGCTCTCTTTCCCACGATCGCAACAGATGCCTTTAAATCTTGATTTCAAAACATACACTTTTGTGCGCAGTTTACCTCGATCAAATTTTGGCGCCGTTGCCTGAGATGGGAACGGTTTGATTTCACATTTTTGTTAACTTTTCTTCTTTATTTTGTGGTGTGCAGAAGTCCACACTTACTCAAGTGTGGTCGAATAATTTCTTGTACATTCATATACTCTACTGCTAAATTTTTTTTATTATTACCTGTACACTGTAAATAATTTTAAGAACTAAAATACAGAAATTGAATACTTTAAAATGGTATAGAAATTTGTATCTAGGCACGTGTCAATTTTCATTCCAATATACTGTATTTTGTTCTTATGTTGTTGTGATCTTGACGGAGGTATATATATTGCATTGCATATAGTTAGAACAAATACTTCAGTGATTTACTCACTTTTTTGTGTTCATTCTTATCTATATTGCACACTTGCACAAATTAAATTTAAGGGCAAAACTCAAAATAACATAAGGTGGGGAAGTCATTACCCTCCCTTAGCCTAAAAATTACCTCCCCACTCACACAACCTAAGCCTAATAAAAATTGCTAGACGTTGGCCCCTAGGGACATCTCGGACTCATTTAGGAGATTGACCTAAGGGGAAAGTTGTTAGAATTTGACTCTTGCTAAATCGGTGTCTAAGTTGAGAGGCGAAATCTCGAAGAATAGTGGTTTGGCATAATTAGGCCCGCTGCTCCGGAACGGATACCTCCCACTGATCTTGCCCCTACCTGACTGATTAACTCGTGGTCAGCTGCCAATAATATTCCCCCGTGGACAGTCTAACCAGTTAGGAGTCGTCTAGGTCTAAGTCAACCCTAGCATAGGCTTGTTTTCTTTTTCTTTTTCTTTTTCTTTATTGTTTGTTTGTTTGTTTTTCTTTTTTTTTTTTTATAAATTGTGATATGGATTTTAATAACAACAATTCTTTCAATTATAATATGAATCCATATTTCACCCCGACCTCATTTGACTCGGATAACTCTGACCTGGCAATGTACAACATAAACCAACCATATATGCCGGGTTGGGATTATCCGAATCAATATAACCCATATCCCCAACCATATGACCATAATTTTTAAAATAATTTCAACTCTTCACAGAGTCCATGGGGATTCACCTCCCCCGAGTCAAATTTTAAACCGTCTTATCCACAATTTTCACAAAGTTCATTCCCCGATTCTGCTTCCTATCCTCCTTTTCCTGAACCACCTACTGAAGAAAAATCATCATTGCAAAGGACTTTGGAAGAAGCGACAGAGGCCCAAAATAATTTGAAAACAATATGACCTCATCATGTCCACAAAATTTTCAAAATTCATGTAGTTCTTTCCCAGAACAACTCAAAGGAAAATCATTATGGGAAAAACTATGGAATTCGTGCAAAAGACCGAGCACATAATGCAAAATACGATTGACTTCTCATGTCCATCAAATGTTCAAGAATCTTGCCATTTTGGAAATCCAGCTTCAATTTCATCATACCAACCTGAACTTGACCAATATCCAATTCCTGATACTTTGGCAAGTTATCCATTTCCTGAAATTGAACTTGAAGATGAATGTGAACCTGAGCTTCAAGTTAGCAATTCGAGTCCGTTCATTGAATCACTATCGATTCCTGTAGTGTTACCTAAACTAAGTGACGTTCTTGAGCCAGTTTTGATTCCCATCATTCCTGAACTTGACTCGATCATTTCACCCATTCACATTCTTTCTATGGACAAAATCAAGATTCATTTCATTACATCCATTTGAACTTGCCTAAAATCTTGAAAATCACTTTGACATTTTAGCAAGTTATCCTTTTCCTGAAATTGAACTTAAGCTTGCAAGTGATCCTGAACCTCAAGTTGGTCATTCTATTTCACTTTTTGATTCAATAATGACCCCAGTATCTTTATCAGATTTTTCTCTATTCCGGAGTCAGCATTGAATCTTGTACCAGTACACCGTGAAATGGAATCATCAATCTCTCATGATCACACTTCATTCATGGGGAAAATGTGTGAATATCTATTCTTTGGTTTGGACCCTGTTTTTGAACCAATTTTGACTCTAATTGTTGACTCTCGACTTGATCTGAGTCAACTTCCCGTGTCAGTGTCGATTTTTGTTCCTGTTCCATTTGAGGGCCTGTTTGTTTCCCCGCAAAAGGCCGCAAAATAGCAAGTCGTAAAACCTCTTTTTCATTTTCCGTTGTTTGTTTCGTTGCAAAACATCTTGCAAAATACAACTCTCATTTCCCACTTGCAGTTGCTACAGTTAAATTTGTGGTCATATAAATCTCACTTTTACACTCAAATTTTCTCACTTGCAACTGCTACAGTTAATTTGTGGTCATGTAAATTCCACTTGTAATACACTCGCAGTCTCAAAGTAGTTACTTGATAATTAATATATAATTTAATATAATTTAATATTATTAAATATTTAATATTTTTAATAGTGTTTAAGTTCTTACCTAATTATTTTATATTTGTATTTTTATTTTTTATTATTTTTAATATTGTTTTAATATTTAATATTTTATTATTTTAATTTAATATTGTTATTTAATATTTTATTATTTTATTAATATTTACACCAATTTTCTTAATATTTTATTTAGATTTAATATTTTATTAATATAACAATAATATGTTTTAATATAAAATTATTATATATTTAATTTATTTATTTCTTAATATAAATAATTACTTTATTAATATTATAATATACTTTAAAATTATATTAATATTTTATTATGTTAATATTGTAATAATTCATTATAATAATATCATAAAATATTTTATTATTAAATTTATAATTATATTTTACTTTATTAATTTCATATTTTTATATTATTACAATTATTATAATAAAATTTAATATTATAATAATCTTAAGTATTTTATAATATTATAATATTATAACTATATTTTATTATTTTTCTAAGATTTTTTTAATATTTATGTTTTATTAATATCCTTAAAATTTTATTAATGTTCTTTATATTTTCTTAAAATTTATAATTATTTATTTAATTAATATTTTTAGTAATATTTTACTAATTTTACTAATATTTTATTAATATTATTGTTATAATTAAAATATTAAAATTATTAATATTTTATCTCAAATTTATTAATACAATTTAATTTTCAAAAGTATATTTAATTTAATAAATTTATAATATTTAAATCACTGCTACAGTTAATTTTGTGGCCAATTTTTCCACTTACACTTTTAAGTTACCAACCAACCACCGTAAAACACAATATATTTTCTCATTCACACTTTCACTTTACCAACCAAACACCGTAAAACACAATATACTTTTCCATTTACACTTTCACTTTACCAACCAAACACTATAAAACACAATATATTTTCTCTGCTACAGTTCACTTTTTTCATTCTTATTTTACGACTTATGACTTGCGACGTTTTGCGGCGAAACAAACAAGCCTTGAGTTCAAATCAATCATCTCTCAAATCATCCGTCATTGTTGGATAAGAATGTTGAAGAAAATGACTCAGTCATTATTTTTGAAAATTGAAAATTAGATGGGGATAAAATTTTCAATAAGACCATTCAATCCATCATTCTTTTATGGGTCATGTTAGAGAGGTCATTAGTGGGTTCCTGCAAATCCCCGCTATTTTGATTGGGTCGCAACCCTTGGCCCAATTAGACCACCACCTGAGCCACCCCCTTGAGGTAATCTTCCTTCCCTCTCCATTTGTTTCATGTATTTACACATTCACGATGCATTGAGGATAATGCCTGAGATAAGTGTGGAGGAGAGTTTACTAACATAGGTAGTTTTAAATTTTCTTTCTTTATATTTCTTTTTAATTTAAAAAAATTTAAAAATATTTTTCTCTTTTTACAAAACTTTTTGAAACAAGATAAATAGTTTTGCTTATTTTAAAGAAAATTAAGATTATCTTAGGAATTAAGAAGACCTAAAATTATGAAATTTTAAACCAAGTCAAAATAATAGATCTTGTCTAAATTATAGGATAAGAAGTAAGATTGAAAAGATAATTTGAGCTTGAATTTTTTGCCTTAAATTTATGCACTCTACACTTACACAATTTTTGGGATTGAAATAAAGACTAAAAATGCCATAATATATATAATATATATATATATATATATATATATAATATATAATATTATATATATATATATGATAAATAAAAATTACTTATTGAAGTTGGGTAATTATGCCTCAAGAAGCATGATTATTCACACCTAAAATGGTAGATAAAAATAAATAAATCCCCTTTAGTTTTGTGGCCTTGTTTACTCGAGTCCTTAAGTCTGAGGATGTTTTCTCATCTGGTGCCCTAAGACCATCTGGTTTGGGAGTCACCGGCTAAAGGCTCACTACCCAGGTAAATAAGAAAGCCTAAGAAAACTAAAGGAAGAAGGAAAAAAAGGGAAAAAAAGAAAAGGAGAGAAGAAAAAGAAATATATGTATATAATATAAATAAATGACATGAAAGTTAGAGTCGATATCCCAAAAACCTTCACTGTTCACAAAGTGCATATTTTTCTAAGAGTTTTATGAAAGATCAAAAAGTCAATTCAATTTTTAATTTCTATATTTAATTTATAACAGATTTTTTACATTTTGACTTAGTTTAAGAAAGAACAATTTCTGGTTAACCTCTGACTTGAATCACTTATATTTTTGCAAAAATACTTCAACACTTTTCTCTATTTCAAAAATGTGTTTTCAAAATACTAACATTAGATGTCTTTCTTTATGGATTTTGTGAGTGTAATCAGCTGAAAACCTTCAGGAGACAAAACTCCTCCTCTAGGGGAAACCTAGAGGTTAACACCGCTTGTTGCACATGCTCAGTGCAATCGCGTCACTGCGAAAGTGGTGTAATAATTTCTTAATTTTTGTTTTGCTCCGGGACGAGCAAAAGATAAGTGTGGGGGTATGATTAGTCTCTAATTTTGCATAATTTGTATCACGTCTTCACATTTATTCATATTAAATTCTGCTAATAAAGCTTTGCTTGCTTGATTCTAGGTTTATGGTGTGCAATGAAGAAGAAGACCCTAAATCACCATTTAATTGGTGATTAATGGCCTATTAAAGATAGCCATTGACCTAGAGAGCTGATTCTGTCAAACCAGGGCTGCAAACCAGAAACCGTGCACAGGGCCTGACAGGGGACAGAAAGGACTGCGCGCGGCTCGAAGCGCCGCGCGCACCGGCCGCTACATGGTCGCGGCGCGTGCCGCGCTTCGGGCCAGGGTTTGTCCCCTGGCCCCTTGTTCCCCTGGTGCCTATAAATACCCCCCTGGGGTTTTCAGAGTTGGAGATATACAGAGTTAGGAGTAGTTTTCATTCTATGTTGTAATTTAGGGTAGTTTAGTTTAGGTTAGTTCTTCTTCCTCCATGTATTTCCATTTCTTGTAGATCTTGTACTAGGGAGAGAGGTGGTACATGTTGGGAAGCAAGAGTGCTTGTAATAGAAGGTGACAATCTATGAAAGGTGCTCTCTTACCTTATCTTTGTTTTCTTCTCTCTAATCTCTTTTACATGTGTAGCTAGTCTTTTCTCTCATGGCAACTAACTACTAACCACCAACTTGCTAACTTTTTTTTATGATAATCCACATGAATCTAATAGCCTCGTTTGGCCTTGCTCTTGCAAGAGCCATTGATGGCTCATGGTGATGGATCTAACACTCTAACTTCCTAACCACTGACAAGCTAACATTATTTTACTCCATGCTTACTTTTCGATAGTATTGATGGTTTAAGCGTATCTTGTACTTGTTTGATGAGTTGAGTTGTGATGAGTTACATATGGGTCATACTTTGAATCGCTCTTGAACTAAGGACTAGTGATGACCAATGATACATGTGAGGCAACTATCACTAAGAGGTTAGCATGTTGATGGAGTCATTAGTAGTTAGTGCCATGAGTTTTCTTTCTTTTTCACTTTGTTTTAAAAATACAACAAAAACTACAATATATTCTTTTCAATGTTTCCCACTTCTTCATATTTCAGCGTTCCTCTCTTTTCATTCTTTGCTTTCTTTTCTTTTGATCCTTTAAAACTTTGAAGAACTTTTTAACAAAACACGTGAATCAACCGGTAAAGCTTCTATCGCCTCCCGTCCTTATGGATTCGACTCGTTTTACGCCTCTATACTTTAACGGAAGTATCGAGTAAGCCAAAGCACACATACTTTAAATCTTGATTTCAAACATATACTTTTGTGCGCGGTTTTCCCCGGATCATCCACTGTCCAAAGAGAAGATTCCCAAGAGGTCTTGATGTTCCACCGGGTCAATGAAAAATAAGATTCATTTTCCATCGTCACATCAAGAACCCTGCATTAAATAAAGGAGAGATTTGAGCTTGAATATCTCCCCTGTCTTATAAAAGGATTATTGATCTGTTGTAATTTTTTTTTGCAACCAAATAAAAATTTACACATGCCCTCAATTTCCCACCAAACACTAGTCAAGACTACCAAGACCAACCATCACCTCCTCCCACAATCTCTACCAACAAGCAACAACCACCTCCACTAGTCTGCAACCAACGCCGACGAGCTCCATAGACGGCGGCAGCAAACCTAGAGAGGGCGATGACGAGCTCAAGAGGGCGAGGGCGGTGCCGCGAGATCGACACTGCTCTGCGACATCAAGGCAACATTGCTTGAGATCGAGGGCGACGTTGGCGTTGGCTTGAGAGATTTTGGGGAGAGCTCGAGAGAGTTTTTGTCGGGCTTCAGCGAGCTTGTGCATGACGGCGACCTCAAGAGGGCAGTGACGAGATTTGAAGAAGAGATCTGTGGTCTGGAAGGGGATTTGGGTGTGAGAGAGAGAGAAGAGAGAAAGGAAAGAGTTTGAGTGGGGTTATTTGGGGAAGAGAGGGAGTTATTGGGAGAAGAGAGGGGGTAAAATGCAAAATATAATTTATATTACTCTGTCTCAGATTTGGGGTTGAGATCGATCCACGTCAACGACAATGAAGGTAGAACCTCCTATGTCAGCTGATTTACATTATTATATATAGATATATTAGTTTTTAGATATATTAGCTTTGAGATATTTTTCAGTCATAGACTTTTGTTAGTACATCTATTTATAGTTTAAATAAGTTAAATATCAAGGAAAGAATATTAATTACTTGTTAATACAAGATAACACTTCTGCTGAAATTTAAATCTGTAAATAATTAGGTGGTCGACATTTAAAAGTTGATATAAATATAACATTTTTCACATCATTTTTTCAGAACTAATATTTTAAAACACTAGCGATATGAATTTGCATTGTTTTGATTATTTTTGCACTCTTTCTTAAATGTCCTTTTGGTTGATTCTCTAGTAAATACAAATATTTCCTAACATTATATTTTTTTCGCCAAATCTTATTTTTTGCTAGCTATATTCGCGATTTAGTATCAGCCGACTAATATCTCCAGCTCTCTTTTATCACTAATGTCTTCTACTCCCTTTTGCATATCAATTATGCAGTATCAAGTTCATAGGAAATATAGGGAAAATAAAGTAAGTAGTTATCTCGCTC